>CM040191.1:34980379-35172879 GCA_022606455.1 Callitettix versicolor | reverse complement strand
GACTGCCACTTTGAAACTGCTGAACAAATATCGCTGCATAACAAACTTGTTCAAGCTATTATTTTAATCGATATTAGTTTCAAGTTTGAATTAAATCCCGAGTATCATTTCAAGGTTCCGGGTCTGCAACTGTTTACACCATGATGACGCTCCATCATGTCATGTCTTACCATGATGATGCTTCAATAGCTTATTTTTCAATGGAAATTTGTGAATTACAGTTCAGTAATCATTAATTAACTTTTAATGAATTACTGGCGATTAACAGAAACTTAGGGAAAAAGCGTGACGGTTAATCAAAGTTTCACTGTATCTCTAGATTCACTGCGGAAATTACTTATTGTTGTACATTTATTTGTTAAAGTATTCAGTATGACACTTAAAACATAAAGTCAAACAACTTACCAATCCAGTTCAGCAATAAGACCAATAAGAGTGACAAGAGGACCAATGTTTTGTTGTATGTACTGAATCAACTTCAATACAATTTTGCTTTCCATTTCCATGATACTGAGTTGTGTGTCCCCCAGTTCATTATCTAATTCTACACAACAAAAGAAAGAAATTCTGTTTTTTTTTAATCACAGAAAAAATAAGCCTAATTTGAAATGCATGCAGAAAATAAATTTGAACAGTTTATTTAAACAATGGTATTAACATTATTCTATTTACAAGTTTTGTTCAGAAGTACCAGTAGTTCAGTTCTCAATTCAAGCAGTATAGTAGTACTGCATTCACTTGTTTATATAAGGTATGCAAATGTGTTATCTCATTGGGGAAGAATACATTAATTAGAAATAACTGATGGTTGTCAAATACATCCCCATAACATCGTTTACAACTTTCAACACAAATATATATATATGTATATATATATATATATATATATATATATATATATATATATATATGCACACCAGTAAGATAAGAAAATTCCACCCAATGTAAAATAAAAGTTACCCATTTCTTGAATGCAAGAAATGCCAAATAACTAATTACTGGTAATTAGTTATTTGGCATTTTATAGCAATGATTACCGGTAACAATCTTTGATGCCATACAGTGAAAAAAATCCTTTGACTCCCTTCCATCTTTGGAGGATGAATGTCAAAAAAACTCCTGAGTTAGGCACTTGTAAATTTCTTGCTATGAAACTAAACAATTAAAATAATTTTCCATTGTGTCACATTCAGAAAATTTCATTGACAATACAGAATAGACTACAGATTAACAAGGTGTCAACTACCAACTTTTGAAATGAGGCTGAATTATTCTTCTGCTTTATGGCAATGTGAATGTAATGCAAAGGTTGGGAACTATTTGACAATCACCATTTAAACTACATATTTCACCTAGTGACTTGTATCTGAAAAAGTTTCATAGGATTATGCCTCCTACAAAGTGATCTACAATTCATAAATTGAAATTCTAATTTACAATTACTGTAAATTAATTCTTGTTTATGATGAAATAATTCTGTTTATACTACTTTTAATTCTGTTTAAAACCCCAAGAGACTACACAGAATTGTTTTTTAAACAATTACAGATTCTACAAACTAAGAACCTTTTTTTAAAAAAAGAAGCTTTCCAGATGTATTTTTTCTCAAGATTAATAGTAATAACGTGTACTACTTAATTAGAAGTAGAACCTGGTAGCTATTTAGTAGAGCAACCATAAGAAAGATTAATAAGATCTTTTAGAAATTTTTTGTTTATTTATGGCTTATATGCTTAAAATTGTAACAGAAGGACTAACAAATTACATAGCTCTTAATCTATACATGCTCAAAGTATGTGTAATTTAGGTTTTTTGCACTATTTTACTGTTTTTAAATATTTTTGCCTTCATAACTTTGTATTACAATTTAATCCTGTACTAGTGGTACAGTAAGTACAATATTTTGTTTATTTACTATACATGTTTCAGAAGCCATAAATTATTATGGCATGCCACTATGGAACATTGAACTGGAATTTATAATATTTATATTTTCATATTTATTTTTGTTTTATTTACAATAACCATAAATAAATTAGTCTATAGGATTTATATTTTTTCACGTAAAACAATTTATAATTGAAGCATTGGAAATTAGTTGAATGGAATTCATTGTTATTAATACTTTCCACAATATTGTTGGTAAAATAAAAATATTCATGAATAAAAAAAAAGTATAAAATAATTCTGATTTGAAGAAATTAAGGGTTTCATATTTTAAAAAGATAAGTTTAGGGACCTTGCCCACTTATGCACAGAAATTCTTCAAAATAATCCATAAACATTAAAATTACAGATTTATATAGGTTTTATATATGCACTAGGGTAACACCCTGCCCAATAAAATATCTTTTTAAATTAAATTAAATTATTTAAACTGTTGCCATAGAAACTAGTTTTAGAACTTAATTTATTATAATAGTTATTAAAATTTTTATAAATTCTGATAAATTATTATAAAATAATCAAAATATGAACATATAGGTGGAATCAAATTTTGTTAAATAAATTATAAAACACCTGTTATTCAAAGAACTTATTTATATTGGGCACAGCTGATCATTACCATTCATTTCTTATGAAAAATGTCTTCCATTAAAGCCCTACTTAAGGGCTTCATTAAGAAAAACGTGAAGTTGAATTCAAGACCGGTCTTCTTAAAACAAGAAAGCATTTAACCAACTTTCTATTATTTACCAGTCTCTCAAAGTATTGATTTTGATTTTTTTACCTTACAGAATTATATGATTATTTTCAAATAATAATTGGTTGAAATTATGGACCAAATTTTCAAATACAAATTTCTGCAGATTTCATTGAGTTCTGAAGACCACTTGTTCTTGAAATATTTTTCTGTACTTGGATTTCTTGGACACTTCTATATAGATTTTTAATTATTTGTTTTCATTCAAAAGTAAATTAATATATTAACTAGTAGTTAAAAGAACGGCACTGTATATTTGGCAGTATATTCTTAGTTAACTACCTGGCCACCACTACAAGACAGCGCTTTGATAGGTTTGAAACATTTTATCAGTAACCATAATGTTTACAAAAAAATGTTACTAGACTAATTTTATTAAAAATGTTATGCTCCTTCTCTAGAAACCAGTCAAAATTGCGATAGCACGAGCTGTTCAGCCAGTATTAGAGGAAGTCCACAGTAACTACACATGTAATTGTTAAATCAGAGGCTGCCATCTTGAATCGGAAGTGAATAAAAAAATCTTACTATACATAGGCTTTATACAAGATACTTTTGTACCAAATTTTAAAATAATTGGTCAATGAATTTAGCCTAAAACTGTGGTGTAACAAATAAACAAATATACCAAATTTTCAATGGTAAAGTTGAAACAAAGATATCCCTTCATTAGATATTCAATAAAAACACAACACATGTACAAGCAGCTTTCACCCAATAAATCACTTCACTGATAAAAACTTTTGTTTTCCAAATGTAATATTATAATTTGGTAAAACTTAGGAGTTGAAATTTGTCAACTTAGAATTAATGTATAAAGTGTGGCTAAAAAATTATTGGATTAATGTTATCGCATTCTTTGTTTTTATTTCTTCAATAAAAATTTGACATTATCACATTTATTATACACCCCTCTGCAATCCCTACACTGTACCATGTGAATTTTCCATTGGTCAAAGCAGTGTTTCAAGTCATTTTCTGAACACATTGTCAAGGTCTCCTTTGCTCTTTCTTTCAACTGCCTCAAATCTCGTTCCTTTCAACACTGATTTCACTTTCAGGAACAAAAAGAAATCACACAGAGCAAGGTCTGGTGAGTAGGATGGATGGATCTAAACATAGAGATCCCATGCTTAGCCGTCCTGACAACCAATGTAGTATGGTACATTGTCTTAATGCACAACAGGGCTGGTGCATTGTCTTAATGAAGAATCCATGACTTGTTTTTCCACAACTCGGATCACTTTCTTCTTACTCATTCACGGAGAGTAGTTAGGCCCTCAAGATAAAAATTTGTATTTTTGGTTTGACCTTCACGTACCCAATTTATTTATATAATTCCATGGATGTTGAAAAAAGCAATCACCATGACTTCAATTTTGATTTATATATTTAGGCTTCTTCAGTTTTGGTAAACTGGGACTCTTCCAAGTGCATTGGTTACTTCCAAGTGTACTGGTTATCCCATTGCTTACTTTCTGGACCATAAGTAAAAAAAAAATGATCCATCACATGTTATTACTCTTTCCAAGAGTTTAGGGTCTTTTTTGATGGATTTCAAAGTGTCATCACAAATGTTCATTCACGAGTCTTTCTGTTCAGGTGTGACATTTTTGAACAAACTTTTTCATGTTAAAATGTTTATGCAGATTTTGCCAAACTAATTCTTTGTTGATTCCAATGATATCAACAACAGCGTAACTGCTCAACCAACAGTGTTTTTAGATTAAATTGCCAATTATTGTCATCTGTCGTTGATGTCAAAGGTTGTCCTGGATATCAGTCATCATCACTAATCACTTATCACCCTTCTTTGAACTGTTCAAACTAGTCAAAAACCTGAGTCCATAACACTCATCACTGTACACTTGTTTCAATAAAGAATGCGTTTCTGTGGTGGATTCTCCAAAAGTTACACTAAAAACTTCACATTAATGCACTGCTCTTTTAAAATGCTAGACACTTTTTCAACAGGCAGCAAATATCCTATCTAATATGAATAAATGCTACAACCCAATTACGGGATTGGCAGTCATATCAGCAGCTGGAATGAAGAGAGGGGATGTTACATGCCTCGGCAATGAGAGTTTGGCCTTGACACACTCATTAGTTGTCTTCAGAAAAATCAGTCTGGTTATTTTTAGTAACAGCTCATGTATCAAAAATTATTTGATCTATAAGTAATATTTAAAAAGTAATGTTATTCAAAAACTGAACTTATAATTATTAAAAAAAACAAAACATTGGCAGCATATCTATGAATAAAATAGTTTTTTTTTTAAAAAGAATCATTTCAGGTAATGTTTCTTGGCAGATTGTTAAAAAACATATGGTTTATTATACGAGCGTAAGTACTAGGTACCACATAAAATATTATAAATGTTAAAGTTAATATTTACTCACTCAAAATTAGTTGTTTTCACTCACCATAACAACGAGCACTTTTGTAGTATGCAGTATCTTTGAGTTTAAACTGTAAAAGGAGGAAAAAACAATAATTGTATTTTGTAATATAGTACAGTATTTTAAATTAATATTTTAACATAAAATTCCTTTATTTATTAAATTATCAAATTAAGTACAGATAAATAACAACTAGATAAAACATTTCATTAAATATGGATTAGTAAAAATTCATTTTCTTTTATTTATTTATATGTTCCGATTAAGTTACTTTGAGTAATGTTTTACTGACAGTGCGCCTAGTATGTTCTTTCACAAAAACTAGGTTAGAAATGTTACCTTGATTTTCCCAGTTCTTCGATTTCTAGAGTGGTTTAAATTTAAAGTGACATGAGTGTGATTGACTGTGACCCAACAGCAATATCAAATTGATGCTTGAACATTTTGACAGTTTACGCTCTTTCATATTTTGACAGTGTTACTGGATTCGTGTACATTGAATGTATTTCTCATTCCATTATTAAAACTTTTGAAATTTAAATACAGTGGCTCAGATTTTATTTTAACATGGTGGATGGTAAGCTATTTTAAATGTATGAATTAGAAAAATAATAGTTGTAACGAAAAGTTATAAACTACCTATTACTACTATCATCATCAAAAGTTATAAACTACTAAAATATCTTTATTGACTCACTAAATTTTATTTTTTAATGGACAAATTTGGAGTATGAGTATAAAGGTTAGCAAGACAGGTTACATTATTTGTCCAAATAAAGAAAGTCCATTTTTTTTCATTTCTGTGTTTAAAAAAACTCAAGTTAACAAACTGGGGCCCAGAAAAAGTTTTTGTGGAGAAGCTTGGTCAAAAAGTGTGAAGTCACTGTTTCTTTTAACTTAATGGGGTGGAATTTCCATGAATTTTTTTTTATATATTTTCATCATTAGCTCTGAATCTCTTACATAAAATTTTGAAAAACATATTTTTAAAACACTTTTCAAGGGAATGTGTAAGAGTTTAGAGATTTATTAACTTAGAGAATCGTTTTTCCTTTGATGGTACCATGTTATAAGTTAGAGACCTGTGTAATAAAATAGAGGTTCCATACTGTGTATTAACATAGAGACTACAGTGCCGTCAAGTATGTTGCACCGTGTGTATATGTTGCTGACGCCGCTGCTTGCAGGTGCTTCAGTATCTTTTATCTAACAAGTATACCAGCTTAAATCATCACTATTTTGTTTTAGTTTACAGTTGAATATATTGTCAGTACTATGGTCAACAACATATCTAAATGTTTATTTTTGACAATTATTTGTATAGAAAAATAGAAATATTGGTGTTTTATCAAAAAAAAAACAACGCAAGTTTATTCAAACTCATTAATTCATAATTAATTCTTTAATTTAGGGCTGCTTTCTTAATTCAGTTTGGATATGGTTTGAATAAAGCAGCCTTCAAACAATATTTTTATATTATTATTACTATTACTATTACTACTACATATGTAAATTAGTATACATTTACAGCATTGCACTTAAGCCTTTAAGAACAAAACCTATCCAAATGAACTTTATATTTTAATAATATATCTTTCTTTAACTAAGCAAATTCTACTTGTTAGATAAAAGATATTGAAGCGCCTGCAAGCAGCGGCGTCGGCAACATATACACACAGGGCAACACACTTGACGGAACTGTAGTCTATAAGTTACACAGTACGGAACCTCTATCTTATTACATAGGTCGATCTCTAACTTATAACACGATACTGTCGAAGGAAAAACGAATCTCTAAGTTAATATATCTCTAAGCTATTACACCTTCCCCTTTTCACTAACCATGTAAAACAACACCAAACATATACACAATTTTTTTAGCTCACTTAATTTGTACCAGTTTTTTTTTTAAGTTCACACAGTAAAATTTGTTGTCCTTGATTAGTTCAAACTCAGTACTGTGCCAAATACTTAATTAAAACCATCTATTTCAAACAATCTCCAAAAAATTATGACAGACAGGTGAATCAATGTTAACAAAATAACGGGAATCTTGTAAGTATTCTAGTATTCCTTTTGAAGTATGAAACTTTAGCAAAACTATACACAAAATAAAAAAACCTTGCTTAACATTTAATTAATATTAAACATTTTTAGAACTCTTAATTTTACCAAGTCTTTTAATAAAGAACTTTCAGTTATTGTACTTACTCTGTAATCAAGTCCAGGAATTGACTGTAAGTCATCCTCATTCAGATTGGAATCCCAGAAAGGAATGACCAACAAATAACCTAACTCAGGAATGTAAACCATAGAACACGATGAAACAAACACAGGCAAACTTCCCAGCTCTTGTTCTGTTACGCTAAACATTATGCGAGGAATGTTTGAGTGAATTTCTTTTACTGAAAAGTTATTCATTTGATTATTTTAACATCATAGAGATAAATTATTATAAAATAATCAAAATATGATAATATAGGTAGAATCTTGTGTAACTCATACTCTAATCCATACAGTAATCAAGAATTAGACATTTAAAATTTTAGAAATTAAGAAATTTTATAAGAAATTTTTAATTTATGAGTTCTGAAATAAATGTTTAATTTTACTCACATTTATCCAAATCGTCAGATATCCCAAACTGAACAACAATTCTATTTTCTGCTTCAGAATGTTCGAAATTTATCATACGTTTGATTGCTGTTGCCATAATGTAAAGGTTTTCATCTAAGGTAGCTCCGATCTAGGAATGGTAAAATCATTATGTCTCAGAAAATTATTTGAAAAATTTTGAAAGATACAAAATAACATACATTTAATAACATACAATTGAAGAGAAGTATAATAAATTTTATTTAAATAATATACTGAAAAAAATTAATACATAAAATTATTTCACTAAGCTAGAATAACAAACATGAAGATAAGAGAATCACTGTAATGAAGATTTAATGGAGAGAAGATTAAAGAGGAAAACTTTAATGGCAACAGAATATCATAAGTTTAGTAGTGATATAATAAGAGATGGGAAAAGAAAAGAAAGAAAGGAAGACTGACGTTTGCTCAGAAGGAAGGAGTAGAATATTTTTAAGAAGACTACAGAAGGAAGATACAAATGATAAATGATATTATAGGAAGAAATTGTTATGAGACATTTATATTGATTATAAATCATTTGTTAATGAAAGCAACAATATGTAAAGATCCTTAAATAAATATTTAAATCAAACAGTATTGGGTTTATAGTCTTACATAAAGAGTATTTCAGAATTCCCTGTCCCACATTTAGTGAATTGTTCCTAGGACAACAATTGAATTGTTCAAAATAGAACAATCAAGCTGCTACAAGAGTGAAAATACAAAGAGTGAAAACACCGGAGGTCTTATGAGAAAAATCTTTCCAAAGATGATGAAATTGAAGATTTTCCTTAGCCTACTGATTGTAATTTGTTTTCTTAAAAAGCAGAACATTTGATGATTTTAAAAGTGAGAAGCATTTTTGTCTTTGCAAGAAATCAGTGCTTGTTTTACAAAGCCCTATTTCATCCTTTTCAGTTTTAAGGCTTTATTTTAAAATTTACTGATTGTTAGAATAGGTTTATCAGAATTTGTATGAGTTAGCATTATAACCTTATAAGTAACTAAATAAAAATATTATAACAAACCAAAATATTATTAATATAACCACTGGGTTGAACAACACAATATTAATGTAAAAAAGCTATACTGGTAACATTACTGTTTACTGCCACTCCCTACATATTAATAACATTCCCTTAAAAAAAGAACCATCATACCCATCTTTGCTACAGACAACATCAAAATTACCTGTCCTCATCACAGTGTCCTTTCTGTCATGTCCCTACCTAAAAAATTTTTTCCTCTACTTTCTAGCTTTCTTACTTTGTGGATGGATAAGAGTAATGTCCCACACAAAGAACAGTTTAAAAATTTAACCTCTATTGTTTTGTATCATCTTAAAGATATTAAATTTCCTCTCCACATTATAAATAACTGAAATATTAATTTTTCGATCTGTCCACCACTTTGTTTTTTTCCTCTAAGATTCAAAATAGCTTCAATACCAACTGAGATAATAATGCCAACAGTACCAAATTTTGAAAAATGTTTTGTAATTGTGCCGTTTTTGACAAAGTTTAATAATTTTTAATTTAGTTTTTTAAAAACAGTGTTCCTTTAAAAATTGTTTGATTTAAATATCTTTAAAATGATTAATTTAATAAAAATTACATTTGCTTATAAAAAGTAATTGCAATAACTATTTTTGTTTTATGTGAATATTCGTAAAGCATATTTATGTGAATATTTGTTTCTTTTAAGACATGCAACAAAATAAACGTATCATTGTAATTACAACTATAAGCGATTTTAACTTATTTTCTACAGGTTATGGAGCTTGGTGAGCCTTGGCACAGTTATTAAAGTATTTATTGTGCAAATAAATGGTTCCAGTATACTGGTATCGTCAATAAGTTTTAGCAGTCCAATCAATGATTAGCTCATTCTGGTAAAGGTCCTCAAGATCCTGGAAGACAAAAACTCTTTGTCTCCTGCAGGCATTTGCAAATTTCTTTACCTGTCTTGCATAGACTATACATGGTTTCTCTATGGTATAACATTCCTGGCTGACAACCCTCTAGTCTTGGCATGTGTTTCTGTCAGCCCTGTCATTTCAGCCCTCTAAGGGTTTTGTTTCTCACCCCCAGTGTTTGATCCTCGGGAGAGTTGATCTGCTTCTAGATTTAATTGCAAGACTCTTTAGCACTGCCTCCTATCTTCTCAGTTAGCAACTGTGTGCTCACAATAGACTTACTTTGCAGGTAGCCTTACTGATCTGAAGTGTTCAACCCCCATCTCTCACGTCTTCCATTGTAGATTGGGCAGGTCCGTCTAGCATCCCCACAGTCTGCTACAATTTTCCTTTTTTTTCCTTGTGGGTTCTGATGGGTCATTTAAAATGGTATCCAGAGTCTACATAGTCCTTTAGATTACATAGTCCTACACTGTTCCACCTTGGTTTGAGATAAAGCATCTAACACAAGAGCAATTAAATGAAGAAATATTAGATTCAGCTAGGGCACCTTGAGATTGCGAAACCTATACTCCTCTGTGTGGAGCCTCTAAGAGCAAAAAAGGGATACAAATCTTGTAATTTAGCATAATTTTAAAATTATAAATTTTAATGATATTAATGATAAACTTTTTAAACAAACACTATTTTGAAATATCCAATACCGTAATTATTAAATTTTATAAAAACACAGAATTGTAGAGAAAAAATGGTTCCAATATCTTAATTACTGACTGTAAAATATCATTTTGTCTAAAAAATAACACAAAATGATGAGCAAAAAGAAAACTAAACATTTAATAATTCTATGTTTTATTTTGATGAAAAGAATCAGATGATGAGTGTTGTATTTTTATTATAATTTTTTTTATATATAGTAATCTTAATATTTTCTACTTTACCTTCTGGAAAAATTCAATGTCATTTTCATTACTCTTACATAGTTGGGCGATTAAAACAGCATTGTATAGAGTCTGAAAACACAAAATTTTGTGACCATTAATTTTTTCTATATATAGTACATAATTTAAAGAAGGGCTTACTTATCACAATGTACTTTTATCGTAAAAAGTATTAACCTTTCAATGATTACAAATTTTATGAATGCCTATTGGGTAGTTAAATCATGACAGCCATAAAGGTTTTTTATTTAGATGCTTATTACATAAGCACACATCTAATCAATCTTTATTCTTGTGCTTAGTTCTGTTACTCTCAGGTTTTGCATGTGTGCCTTTAATGTTTAACAACTACCTATATATGTTTTAAAGTTGGATTTTCTGATCTATTTTTCACTGAATAAACTTTTTCCTGAAGTACAAATACCATTAAACTATTTTCCATTCGCTTCAACAGTAATTTATTTACTATTTTAACTGCATTTTGTCTGTTTATCTGTGTGGTAAATCGACAAATTCTGCAAAAGCAGAATTGCTTGACTGTTTATTTTAAAACATTAAACACTTGACTTGCTGTGAACAAAAATATTTTCCCCTTTCATAATGTTTATTGTTTTTATGTAGTTCCATAGACAATGTGCAGCACTAATTATGCCGCAATATAAAAAAACTGTATAAACATAATTCATGGATTTATAAACATAAACCTCCCCTACGTGTTGATAGGGAACACATAGCAGTTATGATTAGCATAACACAAAATGATATAGCATTAATGCAAGGTTTTGTAACAAATTTTTAATCCAGATTTTTTAAATAATTAAGTACTTACCTGGTAAAAAGTTTTCCACTGTGACACTGTCGCTTGACCATTTGTAGTTCGAGTCATGAATTTCTATAGCAAAAATACAAGACCAATGAAAAGAAATTAAAGATACTGGTAACCTAATTCAAAAAAATTAATGAATTAATATTAAATTTAATAAATAGAATTACCGTAACACTTTTTACACTGTGAATATATTCAGATAAACTTTTAACATCTTGTTCATTTTTCAAGAGAAGGCAAAATGATATCACTTGCTGACGAGCCAAAAGAAATCGCATATTTTTAGATGGCTGAGTTAACATAACTCTAAAAACATAAAGAAAATATTGAATTATCAATTATTTTTTTATCAATGGTAGGATATTGAATTTATAAAAGTATAAAACTCTTGTCCAGAAAAACAGACTTTTACTCTTTGTACATGTTTATAATATAAATATAGTTTTTACTATTTTTTAGAGACCTTTAATAACTTTTGAAAAATTAAAATTAAAATAAATTAAATAAATAATAGTTATGTTACTATATTTCATCTAAATATAAAATCAATAGCTAAAAATTGTCTTCTTTATGCTTTGGTGCTGCAACAAGGCAAAGGGAGAAAATGTTCAGAAAAAATTGGTTACTATATATTACCATTGTTTAAATAGTTTTGTTTATACTAGTAAAGTTATTTTTTTCCTTTTTGTAACAAGTTATGCCTACATAAACTCTACATTTTACTGAAATAGTAAAGTATTATAATTTTAGAGATGATGGATATAAATAACAAAACATATTTAATAACATTTTAATAGTGTATTAACCCTATACAGGTAGACACAAAACTTGACTGATAAAGGTTAGACACGTGTAAAAATTACTGCTATTAAACATTTCTATAAAATGGTTTTATTAGTAGTATCTAATTAAAAAGTTCATTCACAGCAACAAAACAAAAAAATTGAAAATTATTTACAAATAGCAAAAGTCAGCCTCATCGCTATTATTTTCTTTTTACAGTGTGATCAAACTGTTGTTTCCTTTCCGTTTCACTACTCCATTTTTGATAATCTGACAGTAGCAACGTCAAACATTCACTAGATTACAATATTAGATTACGCTTCAAGTGTAAGGTGGCAAGCTTATACTGCTAGTTATTTTTGTTATATAAATCAATTATAAATTTTTAATGTTACACACTATATTATAGTCTAGTGTTTAATTCTTACTAAATTACTATCAATTTCTTGCCCAATTTTAATAATTACAGTCATCTGTTAATAAATAAATAGGTACACTAAACCATTCATACCTCAAGTGTTTAGTGCCTAATGCGGACTGACATCTGTTCAACAGAGAGTAGATGCTCAGGCCATCCTTAGTTCCATTCGTTGACCATTTGTAAGATGAAGGATGAGAGATTGGGGCAAAAATCTCAAGTCCACAGAAAGTCTCTTCATCCACCCACATTAATCCATCTCTGGTTTCAAAATACAAAACCATTAAAATGTAGTTACTATTAAATATGTTATAGTATTTCATAAGGTTCACAATTATGCATTTTATTTTTAATGGAATAATATTTCCTTCTTAGTGTCACGGAAAATTCAACTTCTACACTCAAAGTACTAACTTTCAGTCAGTCGGTCTATTATGACCTTAAAATTTAATTACAAAAATAGGGTGTCCCATCTAAAATGAAACCAATCTGATTCAGTAGGTACATTTAAACAAAAAAAGTATTGGTAAGTTATTAAATATCTTATTTCCAAACTTTTTAATACCTTACGTTCTATAACAAGTACTAGCTGTGCCCACCATATTCTTCGTGTATACAAGCTTCCATTCTTTTTGCCGTGTTTTTTGCAAATCTTTTCAAAGATTTTAGATTGATATTTAAAACAGCTGGTTTGATATGGACCTCTGTTCAATTGTTCAAGTGTTTGTGGTTTGTTGCTGTAGACTTTTCTTGAGGTAGCCCCAAATACAAAAATCTGGCATAGCCAAATCTTGGTGGTCATAAGCCATGACCAAAAATTATCTTCACAGAATTTGTTAATGAAATCAGAAGTTCAATGTGTGTAGTGTGATTATACCACCATGCTGGAACCAATAGTATGTCTTCCTTTTCTATGAGTGCAATGTATTTATTACAATATTCTGATTCTGCAATAATGGTGTACTCGAAAAAAAAAAATTTTTGTGTGATATCGTACAACATATGCCCATCTTCTGTAGAAGTAATTGTTTTCATGATACATGTAGGGATTTTGAGCCACTCCTAATCCAACCGTCCAGGAAAAACTTCACCTGGTCTTTGAATAATATCAAGTCCGTAACATGAAGTCCATAACCTCACACACAGATTGACAAAATCAATGACAATACTCTAGTTGTATTTTTTTTTTGCTAGATGAATTTAATGAACTGTCTGAATTCAATATGGTTGTAAGTTTAATTTTTGTGCTGTCTCATGCATGATTGATTTTTGTAAATTATTTTTTGTTGACAAGCATTTGACTGATTTTTTGGTGAAGCCGTTAATTGGTTCTCTGATTTCAGCAACTGCGTTTGCATTCAACACTGTCATCAGACTTTTGTTTACCTTGTTAACAGAGTTTGTTTCTCTAAATTTAGCCACTGACCTCAAAACTAATATCCTGTTAAGCGATGATTTCTCATGGTACTCCAAACAAAAAGATTCTCGCACTGTAAACACTAATTTCATGCTAAAGTGCAACTCGAGAAAAAAAACATGTTCACTTGTGTTATGGTTATCAGTAGATGTCTTATATGTCAGTACAATGTTTATATGTTGAACATGTCCATTCTAGTAAAACACAGTGGATATGAGACACCTGTACTTAACATTCCCTTAATAAATAGATAGGAAACTATTTCGATAGGGAACACATTCTTGGTTGGATTCTCTTGCTGCTTTGTATAACTGTTCTTGGCATCCAAATGTAAAAAAAGAAGTTCATACAACAGTTAAATACTGCTATGTAGTAACCTTAAAGGAGTCTAGATCACATAGTTTTATTTTGTTTATAACACATCTGATACAATAACGTTTCCTACAATGCAATATTGGTTTGAATGAAAAAAAAATGTTTGATGAAAAACGTTGATGAAAAAAATATTAGACCCATATACATAAACAAAAAAGTACATTTGAGAGTTAAAAAAAAGATGTTACATTAATTATCGATAATTTCCTAGCTCAACATAGAAAGAAAATATCACTTTCATGGTGAAAATTTAGCAAAAGCAACTGGAAACACATTGTTCATGGTTTTTTTGCATGTAGCATACTTAGAAATGTAAAACATCATTTTCCACTGTTTCTTGTAGATCAGTGGCAAAAAATCAATAACTAATTTTTCCTATACTTTTGATAGTATTCAAAGATTTTAAAGTATTAAACTCAATAATCAAGAAAAAAATCTCCTCAAGTCACTGTAAGTTTTGTTTATTCAAATCATAATAATTAATAATAATAATAATTTAATAATAATAATTAAACTATCTAAAATTAAATTAAATAACAAATTGATTTTGAAGTAGTCTTTGGTCACTGAATATCTTCACCATTTTGTCTTGTCACCGATGAAATTTTCTCTTCTTTTTTTCTTTCAAAGAGTTTAAAAATTGATATTCTTTTTCTAGTGACATTTGAACGCTGTACTTTTCATAATTGTCAAATTCGATTTGCATATATTTTACAAGTTTGACCAGTGCATCAAAAAGGTCAGTACTTTCAACAGTATCAAAATCGACTTTTTGTAGTATATCATTTGTTAAATCTTAATTAATGGTTAAATCTGTAAAATCTGTTAAATATGCAAAATTGTTAAATCTTAAAAGTAAAAATTCTTTGCATAAACAAAGTTTCAAATATTCAATTTGACTGTATTCCTTTTACTTAATTTCATACAACCAATTTTTCATATTTACCATTTTAAAATTTCAATAATACTTCATACATTTCTGACCAGAATTTTCAAAGGTAATGAACAGCATTGTATCAAATAAACCAGCGTGTATCAGACGATGATGTTTCTGAATGTGTAAATAATTTCAACATTTTTCATATTTTCCTAAAGAAATTTTAACTTTTATATAAAATAGTATATTTCAAATCAGTAGTGCATTTTTCCTTGCAGTACTTTCTTATATTTAGAAAATTTGTTGCCTAGTGGAAAATTCTCACAATGCCCAAGAGTAAATTCACCAGTGATTGTACTTTTGAATACACTAGTGATTATACTTGATAGCAGAATCATAAGTGTACTTTGTTAAGTTTTCATACAAATTTATGAATATTTCTTTTATGAATTTAAAGTGAATCATACAAGACAAACTATAAAGTAACTTTCATTGGTAGGATACTTACAAAGAAAGATTATGTATTGCTGTGACGGACATATCAGCCCTGCAAAGGGTTATTCTGGCCAAGGACCTCTGCATGTAGTAAAGGATGCCTCCTAAAGCTGACACAAGAGACTTTCCTTGCAAATTTATCAGTGACATTATAAATGTTTGTCTTTCTTCTGGTGATGCATTTGTTGGTTCCGAAGGTAATTTCAAACATGTGATTTTACGTTTTGAGTTTTCATAGTCTGAAAAAAATTAATATTTCTGAAAAACTTAATTTAAGATTAACAGTTTAAATTATTTATTTATTATTATTAATTAAATAAATTATTTATTATTATTAATTTAAGAATATAACTTTTGTTTAAAAATTAGAAAGTGTAGTTATTACCTTTATTTCTTTCTAGAAATCTTAACTAATCCCAACCAAAACTTGTATCTATAACCAATGTATCTATAACCAAATATCAAATTTGAAAAAAAGTGTTTGGATTCAGTACACATATTTTTTTAAATGAATATTCTCTGTAACAAGATTATCCCACCTGCAGTGGTTCAAGTACTGATAGCTAGCTTCAAGATTCTCAACTTTCATATTAAATTTCAAGTAAAGCAGGTATTTCATTACAGAACATAAGCATAACTGTTATGTATATATATCTATATATATATATATATATATATATATATATATATATATATATATTATATAATAATATAATATATTATAATATATTATATTATATTATATTATTATATTATATTATATTATTATATTATATAATATTATATTATTATATTATATAATATATAATATAATATAATATATTATATAATAATATATATATATATCTAATATATATCTCATATAATGAAATTTTATTCCAGAAGATGTAAATGACATGCATGGATGTAGATTCAGTGACCATGAATCTAGTCGACAATTTTCATACATACTGTTTTTTGCATTAACATTAAAAATATATTCTAGGTGTACTAGGAAAAAACAGTTTCACTTACGAAATTCTTTGCTTGGTGCAAAAAG
This sequence comes from Callitettix versicolor, assembly GCA_022606455.1. Taxonomy (NCBI): domain Eukaryota; kingdom Metazoa; phylum Arthropoda; class Insecta; order Hemiptera; family Cercopidae; genus Callitettix; species Callitettix versicolor. The sequence goes on along the minus strand of CM040191.1, from coordinate 35,156,046 downwards.
TAACTTGTTAGTAGGTTGTACAGGTTCAGAAGGTGTGCTGCCAATTTCTTTTCCATTTACTAGTGAGCTGGCTCTTTGTAAGAACAAATGTGACAAAGATGGACAAGTCACTACTTGCCTAAAAATATAGTTGGTATTAATGAAAAGAATTAACTTAACAGGGAGTTGAGAAAACAGAGTTTGCTGTAATATTTTATTTTCTGTTGTATACAATTTGAAATGTAAAAGTCTAATATTGTATTCATATCAGTTTTCCATTAAATAGCAACTATGTTGTAATAGTATATAAGTAAGTGTTTCTTAGAAAGACAGCAAGATATCTTATACTTATGCGGATGTAAATCCGAAATGTTAAGTTCATGTTTGTGGTTGGCTGCTAGACGAGCAAATAGACAATTATAATTGTCATACTGACAGAGAAAAAGTGAAGGATTTTAGGTATTATAAATATTTCCCTGATGGAGAACACTTTTGACTGAGCAGTGATATAGCACAATGCCTATCAGTCTAAACAAACACACGGCTTTTCTTCAGAAGTTGGTCTTACTAGACATGTGTTTCTGAGCAGATCTCATGAACGATAGGGATTCATTCCAGCTGAATGACCACATCTTATTGGTCAAACAAAATGTGGATTTTGATTGACCTAAATGTAGAGTACTTGTTCACATAGGCCTGTTGGTTGACTATGGCACAATCAAGGACTCATAATTTGGTAGTTGATCAAATAAGTATATGCAATTAATTAGGAACATCTTTCTTAAAACAATGGCATTGTATCATATGGCCTTCTTGTATACTTCTTGATTTCTGTTGATACAGGGGCTATGTTTATTTTGTAATGTTATTCTATACAATTTTGTACATGTTTTTACAGGCAGGAACTCTATACATATTTTTCAATTAATGTGATATTAATTTAACTTATATTGCAATGAATCAGTATCTATTTTTAGGAAATTTTTAAAAATATTCATTAAACATGGCAAAAAAATTTTAATTTCGTCTTAAATCTGTAATTTACAAGCAAAACAAGTACTCGGTTTTCTAGAATTGAGTAGTATTTAATTTCTTATGAAACTGGTGTTGAAATATTTAATTGTACACAAAATAAATATGCATATTCAAAAACGGATTCTGCAAAGTGAAAAACCACTAATCAGCGCTTGGAACCCAAAATTACAGTCGCATATGATAGAAGAAGAGTTAATTAAGCAAAGAGAAAATAATATACTAGATAATTCCTAATATACAAAATCACAAACAACTTATTTATTTACTGATTCATAACTGATTTATAAATATGTACTATGAATCTGTTGAAGTCTAAGGCAGATGTGATATTTTTTATTAACTTACAAAAAACTTACGTAGGTTGTAATTGCAGAAATAAAGCTGTAAATATTCTGAACTCAGGTCCTGAATCAACAACATCACTCAGCAAGTACATCTGACAAACACGTATATAAGACTTTAGTTGTAATATAAAACAGTGCATATGATAAATTGTAATATGGAATAAAAAGAGAGTATTCCATCCACAATAATAAAGTTGTAAAGTTGGTCAGTATATATACTATCGCTACATTTTTGAGCTGTCAGCATGAAATCTTCCAAAGGCCAGCAAAGAGCAAATGTCCACTCTTATATATAGCCTGTTTAGAACAATCACATGCACATGTATATTTACATTTAGGCTACACATGCAGATGTAATTATAAAAAAATAATGTAGTAGGGGAGTAACTACACCCAGCCTGCACGAGTCTTGTTTGTAACTGAAATATTTATTTACATAAAAATGAAGTCATTATCAACTGCATATTTTAAGAGTATTGGAGCTTGCAAATTTCATTCCCTTTTCTTTCTATCTTTGTAATTCTTAATTACTTATTATTTTTACTGAAAAAAGTGTGTGTGTGTGTGTGTGTGTGTGTGTGTGTGTGTGTGTGTGTGTGTGTGTGTGTGTGTGTTGTGGATATATGTTATATGCTTAGCATTGCTAAAAAATAAAATAACGTTAAAAATAAAACACAGTTGGGAATCATCTACCACTTGAATCAAACATACTTCGGTCACTTGATACTCACATACTCAAAAAGAACCTACTGCACAGGAAATGTCCATGCCTTGGGTAACACGTGATGTTCAAGGATTATTTTTTAATGTGCAGAATGTTTATTTATAGTACTGACATTCAGAATTGATTTACATCGTATCATATGTACAAGCCCTATAAAATCTTGGTACAAAGTCCATAAAATCTTCTCAGATTAAAGATACGTAATATTTTAAAACTACACAATAATACATATTGAAAGCTGCTCCATTCCCGAAACATCTATATTTAGTTTCAAACTAGCTCCGTGGAAATGCCCCTACCACCACTATCAATCTTGTGTCAAAGACACAATTAAAAGCTCTCCTTAGTACGTTTACCTGATTTAGGGACTTATTTAAGAGAATAAATCAATAGTATTTACAGCTGCCTTTATTAAGTAGGTATAAAATAGAATAAATTAAAAATAACATGTGTGACTATGTTGGAACACCCTGATGTTTTTATTAATCTGGCAAAAATTTATATTTCCCCTGAATATTTCAAGAAGGAAAGAAGCCCTTCAAGTTACATGCCTGTTTGATTATCTTTGTGAAAGCTGGTTAATTAAAAATAAACTATACATTACTTAAATAAAAACAGTACAAGCTAATATAGACTTTCTTACTTCAGTTGTTTCTACATTATATGCAGCAGCACCAAAGTAACCCTTGCGGAAAAATACAGAAAGTATAACCTGAAAACACAGCAAAAATATTTTGATTGTAAAAGCAATAATGTTTAATTAAATTTTGTCAATTAGCTATTAACTTTAAGAACCAGGTGTTCAAGCTGTAATTAAAGTTAAACTAATTATTTATAATAAAATTCAAAGTTATATTATTATATTTTTAATACTATATAATTAATAATTATAATAAAACTCACATGGAAATATGGGAAAAATAATGCAAGAATTTTAAGAAATCCACTGAATCTGATATGGTTGTTAGTTAAAGTACTGCATTTCTATAAAGTCCTGGACTGATAGATATCTGTTATTTTCTTTAAGATGTATTAAAAAAATGAACAAGACTAAAAAAAAATTTTTTTACAGAAAAGTATAACAAAGTTTAAAAGATTTACAAGTTTACAAGTTGGACAAGGACCATTAAGAAATCGAAGAATATTTTATCTTATGTTCAATTTCTGCCTAATGTTTCTGGCCAACATTTCTTCTGTGATTGTTGAAAATGCATCATTGATCTTTCTCTTCAATGTGTTCATTTCAGGAACTGGCGTAAAATACTGGAACTGGTGTCTTTTATATAGCCTCACAAAAAAGACTGAATTAGTATATCTGGTGAGTGAGGAGACCAAGCTGTTGGCCCATTTCAACTAATCAATTTAATGAAGAGAATTTGTCACATTCAAAGCCTAGTGCAGCGATACCCTGTCTTGATGAAACACTATATATGGCTAGCACTCTTCAAATGTTCAAAAATTATTATGATATTCACTTTTAAAAAAGTGTTGATGTTTTTAAAATATTTGAATGGCCGCCATTTGAAACAGATTTTGCTGGGTAACTAACTTGTCAAAGCTAGGCTAGGTCTACAATAACATTACTATTATTACTACTTTTTTGTGAAAAATAATAATTAACATTATGAACATGCATTTAATATTGCCTATGTATATAAAAAAAATCGACTAAGCTGACATAAAGGTTTTGCGCTTAAGTTTTACTGTATTGGTTGCTATAAAAGCATATTTTCTAGTCTAAATTTACTAATAAATATTTTTTAAACTTACATTGTTGTTTTCAGATGTATCCTCACTAGTTTCATTACTTTCAGAGAATGTTGGTCTATTTTCGCTGTCTAAGTAATGGTTATTAGTAGAAATAGATTTCACATCATTTTCAAGTTCAAATAAATCTTCTCCAGAAGATAGGTCTGTAGTCATGTTTTTGTTGCTAATAAAACAAACAAAAGAGGAATTATTATTATTTTGAACTTTAAGTTTACACAATTTCCTAACATTAATATAAAAAAACAAATTTGTAATACAATCTTCTTAAGTACACGATTAAATCATACTGTACTGTGTTTATAATTTTTTAAAACATTGTATTAAAAATAACCAAGAATACAATCAATCCTTTCAAATCAAATATTATCCTTGCGCGAATTATGTCTGCTATTTAGATATTGTTTAATGGTAGAGATAATTGAATACAAAATTCTGAACATAGATAAATAGGTGCTCTAGAGTTTATCAGAGATAATAGAAATAACTACTTAAATTTCTATGTGGAGTATGCACGTCAAATTTACACAAGGTTTCAACTTAATAATAGTTCTATTCAAAGCTTAAAACATCTTCAGTTCCTAGAAAGAAAAAATACGTAAAATACAGTCATTAATTTTAGCTGCCTTCCCATAGGAAAGAATTTTTAATTTGACTATTGTGGGGACTAGGTAAAGAGTTGTAAAAGTTTAATATTGTAGGTAATATTGTAAAAATATATTCTACAAAAATATAAATATTCTACAAAATATCAATGTTAATAATGTAGATAGCGATATTAGTTTCTTCAGCTTTTAGAGAGAGATGAAAGCTATGAAATATGAAAGCATTTCCAATTTTAAATAATTTTGTTACCCATTATTTACTTTGCCATAAGGCGGTGAATTTATTGAGAAGTTGTTCATTAGTCAGTGCAATGAAGTTAAATAAAACAAATTTTTAAAACCCATTGGGAAATAAAGCATTAACTGGATTATGACTTACCGAAATTCTCTGAATAAAGACAACTAATCTTATAATTTTGAAATAAGTTTTGCGATGTTGACGAACCACAGCAATAAAATTTATGCATAATTAAATTCTCCGTAATTATAAATAACAAGGCAAACAAATTTCTGAATAACGATATAAGTAATCGAAATGTTTTTTTTTAATAATTTGAATGTATTGTATATTTTTTAATGAAGCTAACAATATATAAGATAATATAGAACAAATTAATACGAACATCAAAGCTAATTGCTAATGCTATAATGAACTAAGTGCATAATGTGTTTGTGTTTTTTTTTTAAATATTTTTATTCGAACTAACAGGAATGTATATTTTAAAATGTATGATATAATCACAGTAATTAATTTATTTTTAATTTTTCAATAATCTGATTATGTAAATATGTTTATTATACAATTTAGTTATAGATCTACAGTATTTCACATTTTCAATCATAACATATTATAAATTATTATTATCATTTTCACATTTCCTTGAATACTCTAACAATATATACGAATAGGGAATTTATGCTAAAGTGAGCAAATTTTGAGATGTTGAGTGGGGAGATGCTATTTTTTGATCTGTCAACTCATGTGTGTACTAGAACGAATGAGTGAACATAAGATAATATGCGCGGGACTGTTTTTTTGATTTTGTCATAGGATGTAATGTTATGTAGGTTAGTTTAAATCTGTAATCTTAGATTTATTGGTAGTATTTAAAGACTATTAATTACTTGTAAAATTAAGTATTTTTATTAGTTTAACTATTCACAATTTTGTAATTGTTTTATATTTCAGTAATTTAGTGCTACATTAATGAAATAATCAAGCCAGGTTAGTTCCTAATGAGCCAGAGTTATCGTTAAATGTAGTTACAACGACATTCGTCTAGTCCATTGAATGTTTAATACAGTTATCGTTCAAGTAATTAATATACAGTTATCGTTTAAGTAATTAATAATGTTTAATACAGTTATAGGCGTTCACTCCGGACTAACAAAACCCTAGAATTATTTTTAAGTACTGTATTTACAGTTACAAAAGTTAACCTCGAATAACATGCTTTCGATTTAAAGGTAAAACAGAGTTCTCGGGACTTTTACAAATTTTAGTAGTTTTTCTGCCAGAACGCATTAAATTATATGTTCAGTATTAATAATCCAAAATATAAAAGTGCAGAAACAATGGAAAATTACAAAAATAAATAAAAGTGCAAACATAACCTCAAAATGACTAGTGCACAAAAGTAGGTAACATGGTTTTCATCTCAAAAACTTTAATTGAATATGTGTTACTAATAATTAATAGAATATACTTTAAAAAAATTAAAGAACTTCATTATCTAACTTAACTTGGTTGTTGGTTGTTTACTTCAGAACGTAACTCAACTTGCTTGTTGGGTAATTAACTTAGTGGTAGAAACATGTTTGTTATTGTGAAAACAATTAATGAAATGTGTTATAATAGCACAACCATTTTGATTCATATATCCCGTTTAGGCTGTCAAATTGAAATAAAGTAGGCTTAGATTTGTTAAAGAACAGCTGATTGACTTATATGTAAAATGTAATAACCAAAGAACCAATCAGGGGAAAAGGCAGTAAAATATGTCAGATACAACCAATAGAAATGCAAAACATAGAAAACAATAAACCAATGAAAAAGGGATTAAATTTACAATTAAGTATTAAGAGAGCAAATTTTTAGTAACATCGGAACCACCAGACACGATATGTATTTTGAGAAGCATTAAGTGAACAAAATTGAATCACACCAATGAACAGAAGATAAGTTAGTGAAAACAGGAAGACTAATCCATTGATATAATCCATTTATCAAGAATAGTACAGACTATTCTATAACATGGAAAGATTATGAGATAATGTTTTATAGCAATTTTCGTAACATTTGGAAGATTTTATATTTTATTTCAGTAACAAAAATCTATTACAAAATTAACCTCAAAATGAAATATATATATATCAGTATTTATTATAAATAATCTAAACTACTCTGCCTTCATGACCACTCTGACCAAGATCAGTAAATGTTGTGTAAATAAAGTGAACATAAAACTTTTTTGTTGAATTTCAATTAAGTAAAACAGTAATTGTGTTAAAAATTATTTGTTTTATTTTTTTGTTATATGTTATGAATAATGAAAACAATATAAACTTAAAATAAAAGAACTTTTGTAAAATAAAAAATTTTCAAAACTAACGACTCGGTTTTTGGGTGTGTAACTCAGTTGTTGGGTATATAACTAGTATTCCATAAAAACTGTTAACCTTTTTAATGGGTGTTATTGCGGCGGATATAAAGTTGCGGCTGTTTTTTAAAAATGAACGTTAAAATATAGTTCCTTAATAAATGGCTAAAAATCATAATTTATCATAATAAATTTAATCTTCCTTGGGTTAATTTCTCTCAGTGAAATAATATAGCACATAATAGAGAAAAAATTTGTTAAAATCATTACTTTTTTAAAAGTCTGGAAATGTCATAAATACCGATTTAAAAATTAGAAAATTTGTTTGTATATGTCTACTAATTAGCCTACTACTACTTGCTTCACTGACTTTGAAGTAATCTGATACCTAAGTTGTTTATATAGTTATTTAGGATAAGTTAACTTCATTAAAAAAATATTAAATATTGGTAAATATGCAACTAGGACACTGTGATTTATTCTTAAAGTCTTACTATATAAGTTTTATTTTATAAGAACATGAAAGGCAGAAATGAGACTGAAGATTGATTAAGGGATTAGGAATGGATGGCCATTAAATGCTAAATGGAATGGACTACTTATTTAAAACTTAATCTTTTGTTTTTAATGTAAGTGCGGCTATTGAAAGAAAAACTGAGCTAAGCAGAATCAAGCAGTGTTACATGCCTCCGCTTTATTTTCAGTGGTTGCACTTTCATTTAAAAATAATATGTTTTGAATATGTAGTCTCCTCCATTCAGTGCAACTATGTTATGCATTTGGTGGCCATCCGGCCTAAACCATATCTGGTTAACTTATAACGATCTTTAATCTATACCTACAATATTAATCTAAGGCAACATAACTATGGACTTCTTTTCCTCTTAAAGAGGGGGAGAGAGAGAGGAGGGATCCATATATTTTCGTTGGATGCTTAACAACTGTACCACACCTGGTTACTTTACTAGGTCCTTTACTTGAATAGTGGCAATAATAGTTGTGGCACATAGGCAGTTGTGTCCTCATTACCACTATTTGTTAACTCTGTTTCATCTTCTTTGGAAATTTAGAGTATTTTTGAAGGACTAAAATAAGTAAATTGAAGTAACATGAGAAAATGTCAAGACATTCATAATATTTACGGGCATTTGTTTATGGGGACTTTACAAACTTAAAGCATACAGCATTTATTTATTATAATTATTATTTTGCTTAAAATCCATATATGCCAGTTAGAGTAATGAGGACAAAGGATTGGTGTTAAAGGAAACAGTAAAGTTTAAGCAGTAACTGCAAGTCTTGAACTCATAACTCCCAAGTATGCAGTTCTCAGATGTAGCAGACAGACTGACCAATGTTTTAACCCCTTGCCCACTGAGCTGTAACATGTATACAGTACAAAAGTATGTAATTTGTTATGTAATACAACAATACCAAAATAAAAATGATGTAAGCTATAAAATTACCTAAGGCAATTGTTTGGCTACATTTGTAACAAAGTTGTTATTCTGTTCACTTTTTTTTGAGTCAGGAGAAGTTTTGAAATTTTTGTGGGAATGCTGATGTACATTAACATATACTATGTTAATGTACAGTGTTGTATGTTTATAATTTTATACTACCATAACTTTTAATGTTATGATCATCTGTACTCTAACTTATAACTGGTAACCTTGTCCATTATTATGGTTATAAAATTCTGAGTACTTTTTATCAAATTACATAAAAAATTAGTTAAATAAGGAAAGTCAAGCTTAATTGTAAAAAAATCATTTAACTTACCCTGGTTTCAAAGGTAAAGTTATTTTGGACCCTCGAAAAAGTTACCTACAGTCGGCAACTCTGTGGCATTAAAAGTTGCATTTTTGTAATAATTTTGCTTTATAACAAGTATCAGTATTGGTTTTATGTGGCCTTATTTAAAATTGTTTGTTTCTTTTTCAGAAAACTGTTACAGATATGAAAAAGTAATAATTATTAATAAAAGAAATAATGATGCAACAAACTGTTCATGTTTATGAAAACGTTACAAGAGAAATATTTATTCAAGAAATTCAGCCAAAACGAAAGCCAGCAATTTTAAGAGGAGTTAATATTGGTGATTGTATTTCAAAATGGACCTCCGATTATTTGATTAAAACAATTGGGGAATCAGAAGTTAAGATACACGTTTCATCTGAAGGTCAATTAGATTTTATTAAAAAGAACTTTTTATACAAATCAATAAAACTTGGTGAACTAGTAAAGCGAATATCTAGGGAGGTTCAAGATGAGTATTTTATTTGTTCTAAAGAATATTATTATTTAAGGTCTTTAAGCTCTGAGAGAAGAGGAAGAGAAGTAGCTGACATTAAAGTTCAGTTTCCACAGCTCAAGGATGACATTATAATACCTGATTTTTTTAGTGAAAAGGATTTTTTCTCAAGTGTTTTTAGAATTGCATCACCTGGTCTACAGCTGTGGACACATTATGACATTATGGATAATTTGCTAATACAAGTTAAAGGAAGAAAACGTGTTGTTTTATTTAGCCCTAGTGATGTTCACTTTTTGTACTTAAAAGGTGACAAATCTCAAGTTCTGGACATTGATAAACCAGACCTACAGTTGTTTCCAGATTTCTTAAAAGTAAAAAGATATGAATGTTACCTTGATAACGGAGACATCCTTTTCATACCAGCATTGTGGTTTCATAATACTTTGGCTGTAACTTGCGGAATAGCTGTCAATGTGTTTTGGAAAAATCTGCAACATGATTATTATGATAAAAATGATTTTTATGGAAATAAAGACTTAATACCAGCTGCTAAGGTAGGCTGTAAATTCTTGTCTAGAATATATATATATATACATATATATAATCATTTCTTAAATACCACAGTGTACTTATTCATATAATTCGCAGGTAAATTACCAAGTACCTTCAAATTGTTTAAAAGTAAGGACAATAGAATTGAATTGTGTTCTGTTGTATAATGGAAAGCAAAACAAGACAAAATAAATTTTCAAAGAAATATTTTAAAAAATGAAAAATTACTGCAGAGTGTCGAGTAATGGACACTCGATTATCAAAAAGTTGAAAATAAAATCCATATTCACAACAGCTGTTTGAAAATCAAAAAATTTCTTATTTGAAAAGCACAATGTTCAGTACATGGTATTCAAGCAAGGCATTTGTAAGAAAAACACTGAATTATAATTATTTAAACAAAATTCTGTAAAATACAGCAATATTTGCATATGTTCATTTTTATGTTATTCAATTTTGTTACTCTGTGGAAATTTGTTTCTCTTATGGTGCCAGATATTTACATGCAATGATTATATTTTCTTTTACTTTGAATGTTTCTACTGTCATGTATGCTTGACTTTTATATCGGGGCATTTTTTCAACTTGTGTTATAGGTTGAATAGAGGGGACACTTTCACAAGCTGTCTAATGACTTGAAAACAAGTGAATATTGTGAAGAGCAGACCAGCTCTTGTATGTTTACTCCACATCATTCTACACTCAGTTATGACCTGCTCAGTTACCGCAGGGGGTGCAGACTAGCTGCATCTATTGAGAGGATGTAGACATCCCTCACGGTACCCGAGTCTAACAAACACTTACACTTACCACTTTACACTCATACTTACGTTTAGGGAGGCGATAATAGCCTCAATGTACTTTTCGCCTTAAAATAAAAAAAAAAAATCATGAGCTGCTTGGTATGTTAGACGCTTAGGCCTATATACAAGTCAGATGTCTACTTTTTATAACTATACTTTATGCGAGTTAGGCTAATGAAGACAGTAACTTCAAGATTTGAACCTACAACCTTGAGATGTACATTTCAGAAACACAGTATCACACATCCTTATCACATTGGACACCGAGCCCGTGGGTGTCTAACCAAAAAATTCTTTTAGTCTCAGTAGGTGTACCCAATACATGATTTTATGATAATAATAGGTAATTATTAATTAGTAAATATCAGCTACTGATTTGTAAAATATTTTGAAAATGTTAATGTAAACACATTGATCAGCTCTTAAATAGCATGTTTTATTTAAGTTGTTGCAAACACTGGTTTGGTTCAATTGTATCATTATTAGTGTGTGGTTTTCTAAAATTTAAATTGTTAAAAAATATATGTAAATGAAAAGTAATTCAGATTTTCTTCAATAGGCCTAAATTGTTCAATGATATAACACAAATCTACTTTTTGTTTCAGGCTTTACAAAGTATTCAGAATGCGTTAAAACTACTTGATAATTTGCCTCAAGATTATAAAGAATTTTATATGAAACGTGCTATTAGAAATATTGAAAATCATGTAAATGAAAGTTAAAATGTACAAAATAAATTAAATGTTAACAAATTTAAAAGGTAGCCTATCACCTATCATATAACTATTATCCCCCATTTAAAATGTCAAACTAAGCTGCTGGATTTGATTTAAAAAGCACTTGTGTTGTGTGCTGTAGCCAAAATATAGTTGACTATCCACTAAAAAAAATAATAAATAAATAAAAAATAAGTGGTGTAAGACACAGTGGAATTGAGTAAGACATAATACTACACTGATATTTGTTCAATAATCTACTTACAAAGTAGATGTCTACTTTGCTTTAGCACCTATGTTGAAGAAATGACAGAATAATATGTGCCGTTTGCTGTAGCCAAAATATTGTGCACATTGAGTAAAAGTGGAGTAAGACACAATACAATGCTGATATTGTTTTACACTGAATGTTACATTTCTTGGTTGTTTTTGGAATGACAGTTCACTATTATAGTGCATGGTTTGTAACATATGACTCGTTTATTTAGGCCCTCTTGGTAAAGTTGCTGTAGGTACCCTAACATGCTTTCCACTACAAAGGGTGATTTTTAAAGGCTAAAGAGTTTTTGATAATAATTTTCGAAAAAGCTTATTTTTTTACGAAGGGTGATTTTTAAAGGTTCCAAAAAACATGTTTTTCACTACAAAGAGTGATTTTTAAGGGTGATGGGGTTGAGTATTACAACTCACTATATAGCCTATAACCTTCCTGGGAAGCTTCTGAACATTTGCAAAAACCCCATCACAATCGGATGAATGGTACAGCAAAGGTTCCGAAAAAATCTTTTCACTACAAAGGGTGATTTTTAAGAGTGAACGGGTTGAGTATTACAACTCTCTTATAGCCTATAACCTTCCTGGAAATCTGAATATTTAGCAAAAAGCCCCATCACAATCGGGAATAGCAAAGGTTCCGAAAAACACATTTATCACTGCAAAGAGTAATTTTTAAGGCTGAAGGGGAGCATCCAGAAAAATTTACCAATGTGTTTCTCTTTAAGACTTTTTTAAAATATTGCCAGTATTTGTAAGAAAAATTGGTCCAACCGTTTTCAAGTTATGGTGTCACCAACTAAATATCGATTCATTTATATATTTTTTTTTTACACACACACACACACACATATATATATATATATATATATATATATATACACACACACGCCATTTCAGGCTGCCTCGTTGGTCTAGTTGATAGCGTACTGGGCTTTCACCCCGAGGACCCGAGTTTGATTACCGGCCAGGGCTTGGCATTTTCATATGCTATATATAAATCATCCTATCGTCTGCATTAGCCCAATTGTGCACAATAGTTGGACGTTAAACACAAAAAAACCCATTGTATTACACTATTCTGACTTGCAATACTATTATGAAGGTCTGCAGAAATAGTATGAAGTTTAGATGTATTGTGTTATGTACTGATAGGAGTACAGGGAAAGACAAAATAGAGATGGACGGTGAGATTTTATGAATGCGATTGAGAAGGGAGAGTTACAGAGAGAGAATGAGAAAGGTATCAAATAGAGAGTCAGAGTTATTGCAACTACAGTAACCAATATTCAATTTTTATTGATATATTAAATTTGAAGGATTGGTATGCTTTAGTAGGAAAAGATTATCAAATGTAACTGCAGCAGTAATACGAAAATTTTCTAAAGGAGACGTTTTGTAACAAAATGTCACAAGCCAAACAGAATTAAACAACTATATTAATATGAAGTCATAGCATTTCGTTTGGCCAGTCCTGCTTTGAAGGATTTTAACTTGGCTCTTACTGTTGGCGATCGAATCTGAAACGAATATAACACAAGAAAATTCCTATCTGTCAAGGAAATGGTAATAGCCATTTGATCTCAGAGGCATATTTTAAAAATCATACCTGAGTGCAAGGGATTAATAATTAACTTTGTTTTCGATTCGTAATTAATATGATATGAATACTTTGGTTTCGATAAAGTATTGATTACCAAGTGTCGTATCGAACTGTCTTAAAATTAGACATTACAAGATCCTATAGGTCAGCCGCTTAGAAAACGGCCAAGAGCACCAGTGAGAAAGAGAAGAAAATGTGTGAGTGAAAAGTCGAGTCACTACTCTCTCACTACAGCTCCTTCCTAACCCTTTACTAATGCCAAGTATAACAGTTTGTAAACTTAGACTAGCATACGTCTGTGTCACTAGACTGTTGATGAAGAATTCTTCTATATGAGCGAGTAATTCTCGTGCAAGCCATTTATTTACCAAGTGGCTAGACTATAGTGTCGGTGGAACTAAATAAGACCAGAGATAATATAACAAGACGTAGGCAATAGTAGAAGGCATTCGATTGATTACATTATCCCAAATTAAACAAAAACAGTACGATACAGTTATGATTTATACTACTACGGAAAATACAGTATTGTAATAAACCGATTTTAAATTCTAGTAGCAACAAAATATCAAATTCTATAACTAATAAATATATTGTTTACTTTTATAATCTACTTGATGAGATTGATATATGACAGTACTTAACATTATTATTACGTTGTTATATCCGACATTTTTAACATGACATATATGTTGTTGCATCAAAACTTTCTGTGGATTTATTCAAGGTGAAAATACATGCTATATTTTTTTCAATAGTCCTTTTTAAACTGAAAATAAATATTTATTTTATATTAATACTTATATTAATAAAATAATTTGTTTATGGTAATATACAGATTATCTATAGTATAAATCGCTTTTCTATCTAGTAACCTTTGGCTTTTCAATTCATTTATCTTCACCGTAATCATAACATTCTGTATTTTTGTCTTTATGGGCACAAAACACATCAGTCACTCACATATAGAGTAATATTTTATCGTCTGCTGTCGTTACTCTATTGTGTGTATGCAGATGTTAATTTGGTTTTTAAATTGTAGTAATTACTAATTATCTGTTATTCGTAAAAATGTCATTATATACAAAACTAGTGCAAAGATGATTGTAAATTAATTGTGACTGTAAAATTTAGTAAATAATTATTGTTATTCATAGAAATGTTCCTTGTTTGAGGGTGTTTTTTTATAAAAAAGGTGTGTAATTCTTATATTTTTATTATTTTATGAAGTTACTTTAATTTAAAAATTTGTTGGTGCTTCAATTAATAACAGTTATATGTTAGGCTTCGATTTTATATTGAGTAAACTTAAAAATTGAATGCATTTTATGTGACAAAATTATAATTGACAGTTTTCATTTTTTAGCAAGTCACAGTGAAGCTATTTGTAAATTGTCTACTTGTAAAAGTTACTGATATTATTGAACAATACTATTAAAATTAGGCTTAATAGCATATCCTATTACAATTGTTAATTATAACAATAACAGTTATTAGTGAATGCAATAATAGTATTACAACTGTAAGTAAACAATTAAATTGCAGTAAACTACGAAGTTGACTAGGGTGACCAGATGTTATTTAAAGAAATTCAGGACACTTTGAGTGCCTTGGGATTTTTGGGAGTAGATAATGGAGAAAAGTATTATCTTGGGATAGACCTAGTCCTTAATTTGGAGAAAAGAGTTACCAAAGATCTGAATTTTAAAAAAAATTAAAAATATGGTAGGCTGTATACGTTTTTCTGAATGTAGGTTAGTTGCACAAAAAAATTGTGACTCAAAAAAGTGATGTGTAGTGATTTTTTTTAAATTGATGTTTTGTGTCATTAGATAGAAGATACCAAATTGCACTTTTTATACACACATCACATTTTTAAACTAGGGCCAGCGAGTCCGAGGTGCTAAGTCATTGATCACTCTTCTGCATGCCTGTTTAAACTTGCTCACCTTAAGATTGTAGATTTGTGATTGCAATTACTGCCAAAAGATTTATCCTTTCTGTAAATGCCAATAATCTAACTTGTCATAAAAATGGGTGCTAAAAATAGCTAACAGTTTCATTAGTATGGTCAAGACCTACTTAGTGAAATTAAGTAGTGTTACCCATGATGACTGTAAAAAAATATAATTAATTATTGGTAATAGGGTCTTTATGTTTTCCAGTATTAATCTAAATTAGTATAACTACCAATAATATATTGCATGAAAGTACCATGTTTCTGATTAACATGGTGAAAAACAGTAGGTTTCAAAACACTTAAAATATATATATATATATATATATATATATATATATATATATATATATATATATATACACATACACACACACACACACATGTTGTTATTTCACTTAGAAAACAATTTTATTATAATTTTTGAGATATTTTTATATGAACATTTATTTACTAAAAGATCCATTATTCATGGTTATCCATTATAGATTATTATTATTGGGTCCAAGATACATATCCAGAAATATCTCAATTTATTATACTAAACTATTTCCAATTTGAAGTCTATATTAAATGTCTGGATTAGCATGACCACCATATACAAAATTTTTTAATATAGCCAACATTTTCGTAAATGTAGTAGTGATAAATGTCTTGATGCTTTTAAATAATTTCATGCTATAATGACTTTTTAAAAATTGTAAGTTTTTTATGCTGACAAAGTTATCATTGAAATATTCATTTTATTTACAAAAAAAAAATCATTGAGTATAATAACTCTATAATTTAATAAAAGTATCACACATCATATTAAAAGACATTCAATGCTTGTTTCTTACTTCACTTTACTAAAACGTTATTGTTTTTAAAAAAATATTAAATTTCTTATTAGTAAAGAAAAAGATATAAAGAAAAAGGTTTGCATCCATCATTGCTGGTGGACTGTTTTAGATTTGTTTCTTTGTTCTTGTGCGTTAATCCCTCCTTAAGTAATTAATAATAAATACTTAATGGTTTTTTAAAAAAAACTTTGGTTAAAAAACTACATAATTTTTATATTGGAAATATGTAGATCTATGTAGATATCTACGTAGATCTACATATTAGATTTACATAGATATACGACATATACATATTGGTTATATGTAGATCTCAAGTTTTTGAAACCATGTTGAATGAATGCCGTAACAAAATTATTTCAGTTAGTGACGCGTCGTCCATTATTTTATGTAGAGTAGTGCCTTCTTGATAGAACTACTCCCCTCTATTGAGGAAAGCTCGCAGTTTGAATAATACTGCTTTCCAGACCGCCTTCTATCAATGATTAATCATCTTCATTGTCACTGTTTTTATTTTGTCAGAAAGTTGACATTGCTCATTGTCATTCATCAGATCATTTACATCTCTATCTGTGACTGTTTCTATAACTGAAAACAGATATAAAAGGTGACTTAGAAGCAAATTTTCTTCATCATGTGAATTGTTTTAGTTTTCAATTAGCCCAGTTGTATCATTTTTCAATATAATTTTTTTTTAGCTTTCTTGTAGATTCTTTCACAACACTCCATTACTTGCCCAACCAGTAAATAACATTTTCGTTAATAATTGTCATCATTATTTTGACAATGATTATTTTCTAGGTTGAAGCAAATTTTTCAACAGTCTTGGTGGTAATGGCGCTTCAGCTTTTCTTGTACTTCTTGACCAAAGGGTTGAATTAATGAAGTAACATTAATGGGCAAGAAAAAAGCTTTTATATCACCATTAATTCATATTCCATCTGGGTGAGTGGGGTCCAGAGCAGCAAAACTTTATGTAGGAGATTGTTTTTATCATAAAATTTGTTTACATTAGGCACAAATTCATCGGTTTAGGCTTGGATTAGCGTCGGGACCTAGGTTAATCGAAGCTTGGTTAACCACGACTCTGTTCTACCTTTTGTGTGTTGTTTTGCATAAATTACTTTTCAGAAGAGATTAAACATGTAATATCAGATTCTCTGAAATTGTATTAATGTTTTATAATAGGGAATTTTTAAAAAGGAAATATTTTTCCATCAGTTTATAATTTAGAACTTTTTTTACCTCAAAGCTGACTAGACATACTATATTTAGTAAATTTCATCACATTTCTCCCTGGATATATCAAAAAGAAAACTGTTCATACATTTATTAAATTTGATAGTTAAATTCATACATTTCATTGTATTTTATTCGTTGCATTTTAACTCGCGGGATTTACTTTGTTTATGTGTGAGATAACATAGTAACTCCAATATTTGTAGATTGAAATGCTGCGCCAACGTGCAAAAGGAAGTGCAGATGATGAATGGCCACCTCCACCACCTCCGTTAGCAGAAGATAAACCTGCGTTATGTGCATCGAAGATTCATCGCCTTTCTACAACAGGCACAACTTTTGCAGTAATTTCAGTGACAGGCCTTATGTACTTGATAGCTGTTCTTTTAAATAACAGGCTGCCGTTACCTTTAAACATAACTGATGAAAGCTTTCATCCTAACAGGTAAACATTAAAAAAATAGACATGCTTTAAAAAAAATGTAAAATAAGTTTGGGTAAACCAGATACCAATTCGGATAAACTGACATTTTTTGTGTATTAACCAGGCTCCAATTATTCATACTGATCTAATTAAATTTTTAAAAATCAGAAATGTATGTCAATTAAGTTTATCTCTTAAATAGATCTTAACATGCCCTTTTCAATAGTCATTCAAGTGTAGTATTACAATAAGCACTGCAAGCAGCTGTCTTGCTTACATGATGGAAGCAAATTGCAAAATATAACAATATCAAATAACAATTGACAACTTTACAGATAAAATTTTCATGTCATATTTTTTTAGAAATCTGATTTCACTATCGTAATTAGGAAAAACATTGTTAATTAGCATTTAAAATTTTCAAAATATAAAAATGAACCCTGACTGCTGTTCTGAAAACCCTTGAATTTGAAAATTTCAAATGCTAATTACAGTGAGGAAATCATATTTTCAAAAACTTTTAGCCCTAAGGTAAAAATTTTATGAATTCTTTGGGATTTAAGATATGTGCCATATTAAAATGGTTTTACAAATTTTTTAAATTTTTTTGCCAAGTTTTAATTGAATCAGACCAAAATAGTGAATGCTAGAATCGCACACGCGCGCGCGCACACACACACACACACACACTCACACACACACACAACAAAGCTCTGAAAATTTTTAGTAGTTGTAGTGAGTGTCAACAGAATGTGTTGGCTGTATATGTCTGACAGGTTATCACATAATGGGATCTAACACCTTGCACATCTCAGAAATCACATGGCAATTAAAACAAAGCAGTTCAGTACTGAGTTTGTTGGTCATGTGATATTTTGTGAGTTTATTTTGTTGAGTGCAGTGTTGTTTTAATTTAATTTAATAGCTGTGGATCTAGTCAAGGTAAAAAAAAACATGGTAGCAAAGGATTAAACCTCCCTGGTAGTAGAAGACCTCCAAGTGATCAAACCTTGGATTGTGAGAAACACAACCGTTATAAGGTTGCGATGACACTGCTGATGGGAACAGTCCTCCAAAACTGTTGAGTTGTCAGTCGGAGATTTCAATTTAAAGAGATTCTTCTAGGTAAACTTAGGGAACCTGTATTGAGAGCAATTCAAAAAACCATTGGGCACTGTGAATGAGAGTGCATTCACCCTGAACAGAGTAAGAATTTATACCACAGAGAAACATCTATGAAGGATGGAAAAGGAAACTGCAGGTTATTAATCCATGATTGAGAGGTTCGTATCAGCAGGAGACCAAAGGTGTTTGTCTTTCAGCACCCTCAGAGTCTAAATGACCTACTCAATGGACTGCTCAAATTCACTAAACTACTGAACTAGTACCTAAGAGGCTTAGTGGTTCATAGTGCCAGAGGCTATTAAATACTATAATCTCTAAATATCTGTCTATCTATTGTTTTAATTAAGTAGCTACGGCTGTAGCCTGGGTAAAAAATGCAGGAAGAAATGACAAGGGAGGTTTTTAGTACAAATTAAAAAACTATGTAAATAGTTTATATGAGAGTAATGAGATTTCTTAAAATGTGTGCCCTACTGAGATCTAACGTTATGAGGTAATTTTTAATTATATTGTGAATTATACTGAATTCTTGCATATAATGTATTTTCATAAGCTTTTTATGAACTTCATTTAAAAAAAAGTTTAATACTGTGTAGTTCTGACATCTGCCACCAGATACTAGAACTGTGAAAATAATGGACTAATGTCAAAAGTACAACTTTTGTCAGTGAAATTGGCTCTCCTTGTACTATGGCAGTTCAGTTCTTTATCATTCATCAGTGAGTGAATGCGTAGTATAGTACAAACATTTTTGGGGATATTTTAAATTTAAGATTTGGTAGCCACCAAGTGCGAAGCAGAGCTGTGCTGAGCTGAGCCGAGAGGAGCAGAATGAAGATGAATGGAAGCCTGAAGCAGAGTTCAGTCAGTTTACAGAATATGTTTGCATCTTTTAAATCTAAATATTTAGGCATTATGTAACGGATTTTGGAAACAAATATGTTTAAAAACTGTAACCTAGGTAATGAGAAATAATAAGTCTGGAGTCATGGTCAGCATGGCGGGAGAAGCGGAATCAGCTTCAAAATGAAACCTAGATAGAGTCGAATCTAAGTGAAGTGGAACCCAGCAACGCCATTTGACTCCATTCAGCACCATTATGCTTTCAGTGGTCACACTTTCATTAAAAACAATATGCTTGGTTTTGAATGCATAGTCTGCTCTGCTCTGCTCAGCGCAACTCCGCTTCACATTTGGGCCCACCCAGCGTAATAAGGAAGATTAGTTTTTAGATTTACGTGATGACATTTGGAAAGAATTGTGTTTTAAGATAAAATGATGATGCATAATAATGAATGACGAAGGTGGAGTGTAAAGTTCAGAGAAAGGCTGTTTCTTTAATGAAGACATTAATAGGGATGAATATAAAGTATCTGGAATGTTTTGTGGCAGTTAGAATGAAAATAGTTCATCTACTAACACAACAGATGAACATAGTAGACCTAGTACACTATCTGGAATTGCTAAACCTGCTTACAACTAGGTATCAGATTGTAAATAGCAATTTTGTATATAAGATAAGTAAATTAAATAGTTTAAAATGCAAGTAGTGAATATTTCTTGTGTCCTCTGAAATTGCCAAATCTGTTTCCAATAGCTTCTGAAAATCAGTCTTTAAATAACAACTTGTACATAGAATAAATTTAAATACAGTAGTTTTACATGTAAATAATGAAACTTCTAAAGAATCTGCTTATTGCACTCAATTTTCAAACAATCCAGCCTTTTCAGTTTGTATACAGGGATCTTTTCTATTATACGACCACACAGCTTAAACCTTTTTTTTAAAGAATACAGTGACCAAAATTTGATTTTATGCAATTATTATGCTGCCTGGAGAAGGTATATAACTGAAACTAGTGATTCAGTTTGTATACATGAGTATTCAATTGAGTTCAATTCAATTAAATTTATTTAGCTATAAATTCATTACTCCTAGGAGAAACAATGTATCCTGAAAGAGAGAGGTATACCTCTCTGTGATCGGAAGCTAAAACTTATAAACTAATACTTAAAAACTAAAAAAACAAAAGGGATAATTATGCTAAACAGTGCAAACAAAAGAATTATTTCATTACAATAAAAATTATGTAGAGGCATTGGAAATAAGTGCACTTATAAAAAAAAGTTAACATTATTGTTTATCAAAAGTTATAAATATCACATAAGTTAACTATAATTCAACGTTTTTTCCTTGATTTAGAAGAAACAGACAATTCGTTAGATGAGCAGGCAGTTGATATTTAATGGCTGTATAATTGCTGTTCTTTTTACTTATTGATTTAGTACAAAGTGGTATTCTGATACCCTTACTGTGTGTCATACTAATAGAGTTCGTATATAAAAAGCTTAGAAAAAAATAGTGATAATTTAAACAATTTGTTACATAAAGTTGTTCAAAGGTGGGAATTGAGTTGAAGCCCAATAAATTAATAAATTTATTCTGTATCGATATCAGCGGTTTTAAGTTAGTATTATTTGCACCACCTCATATAATTAAAGCATAATTGATTAAACTGTAAACAAATGCAAAGTATAGAGTATAATATATACATTTAATTAAAAAAAAGTTGGCAGTAATAAAACAGAAAATGTACGCTTCTGGAGGCCAGAATGCCTTTATGTCCTCCAATATTTGCTGATACAAGTTGATACCCCCAAATAAATGCACACAAGTAGGAGTGCAGTATGTTTCTAGTGGTACCACACTTCTTGCACTTTCGTCGTTTAGCAGTTGCTCACATCGACTCAACCCGTGTGTGATAGGTTCAACAAAATTTTCCGAGTGGTTACCAGTATAATGGGAATAATGCATTTCTGGAATTTGTGTAAAGCCATTGTGTGCTTTCCACATACCTGACATTATTGTAGTTCCCGGTTGAATGCTTTCTTTGATTACACTTTCAAGAATTTCTGCTGATCGATTTGGTATAGCGTACAAAAACACTGTTTATTTTCTTGACAGATACCTCCAAAAATCCTTTGTTGGGGGTAAACATTTCAGACGTAATTTTTACGTTCTGAAAAACATAATTCATCAATATCATTTGTTTTTTTAATTCCACCAATTTTTATAAGAAAAGAATCTGTGCACACTTCCCTTAAATAATTTTTTCAGTCTATAACTGCGCCTGAACTTAAACTCAGTTCATCAGAACAAAACTTTTTTGTTGTGTACTCATTGGCCCATGAATGTGTGAAAAATGTAATACTCTCAAAGGACAACACTATCTTCTAGCCACGTACCTTTCCTCCAATGGCTACTCGATATTCCTTTTTTGAACATCTCCATGCATCGTGTTTTTCACTGACATCCAACAACATTTCATGTCCATTTTCACAAAACTGCACATTAAGTAAAATGCCATGTTGCCTTAAATAATTCACTGCCTTTTCTTTCGAATCTATTTCACAAAACAACCTGACCAATGACATGGTTTGCAATTGATCGTCAACTAACTACCTGTTTGCGCCTGATGAGGCAGAGGCAATGTTTGCGATAAAAATCGTCCAGATTGTTGTCTAAGACATGCTACTGTCAGTGTGATATCATTTAAGCCATGTGGTCATACAATAGAAATGACCCAAATACAGTAATAGTGTTATGCAAGCTACGAACCCAAATAGCTTTTTTTATACATTTAAGTCATTCATTCTGTGAAATTTTTCACAGTTATGGCTTTCTTCACATGCTTGTATTTCATGAGTTTATCATCTATTTGGCCTCCATTTATTTTTCTTGCCCTAATAGCTGTGTAGATGCAAGCACTTTTGTGTAAGATCAGTGATTTCTTCTGTCCATCAATAAACAGCTGTTTCACAACTTCCAAATTTAGATCTTCTGATACACCAGATGCATTGTAGAGTCACAGTGGTTCCTGCAGATCTCTTCTTGGTTGTTATTGTGCTATCAAAAATAGTATAACAATAATAACAGAGCGTTTGTTATCTAATACTTTGAAGAATCGTTGTGGGAACACTTTTAAGTAGCATTACGTGATATCAAAATATTTCATTATCCAGTCAACTGGTCACCATATTAAGTCAGATGAAATGTATTACTATATTTTGTAATCTTTAATTTGTGGCATCACAGGCCACTAATTTTCATATTTTTATGTTTGGGTTGATAACAGTTACCATTTTTTTTTTGAAATATTAAACAACATATTTCTGCTTTAAATAAATAAATAATCCGATAAAGTGTTTATGAATTGTTTGGATTTTCAGTAATAAATATGAAATTTTGAAATTATCACTGTTTAATTTAATATTATATTGCATGATCTTGAATTAAAAAAAAAAAATATAGTAGATTTTATAACAGTGTTGTAGTGAGAAATGTAATTATAACTAACCAATTATATATTTAATTGCGGAGCTTTATTTCAAGGTACCGCTATGTGAAAAGGTTGAGGTTATCAATTAAGCCCAACATTCAAGTTAGTTCAGACATTTGTACTTTTATGGTAGTGTTAAGCAGATTGCACTGGAAAGTGCAACACGGTTTCAAATGATAAACAAACTGCTAAGTGATAGTCTTATCTATCATAACCTTTGTGTTTCTTTGGACTTTAATATGCTGTATCGAATTATTCAGAAAAATATATAAATTTATTGTTGGAAATGGTAAAGAAGATACTCCTAAGTAATATGAAAGCACATATGATTTTTTTTTTTTATATTTTATTGTATACAGTACAGGTGTTTCAGTTTTAGTAATGATAATTTCTTCTTCTTACGATTAATTGCACTTGTAACAAAAATTAGCTTGTTCATAAAAATATCTTAAACTAACTGTAACTTGCCTCATTGTTGTTATGATTATGGTCTCTTGCTGTAAACAGTATTTCAATATTATTAGGGTAATTTTGTGACATTAAATAAAGAAATTAACTACAAGAATATTGAAAAATTACAAAAAGTGCACTTGCAAAGTAATAGGCTTTCAAAAAAAAAAAAAAAAAAAAAAAAAAAAATAGTTTCAAAAAGAAGATTAAAGAAAAAACAGCTAGAAGGAGACTAGGAACAACCAAAACCTCATATGGTATTACAGTTACGAGGTCAATAGACATGAATCAAGATAATTGGAAATACTACAGCATCTGTAATAAACCCAGTGTTGTAATATTATTCTGTAGATCCTCGATTATCTTGCTGTGACTGGGCAGCAGCTTAACCGGGGTGGGATTTTTATTAACCCTCCAAGCACTGTATTACAACATAAAGTTGATAATTCAAAAATTTCACCTATGTTAATAAAAAGAAACATGTTTAATCTGTGAAAGTCATCTGTTAGTTTTTCCTGAATAAGAAAGCAGTTTATCTTTATCCTATCGATACTGTAGTTGTCAGGAACTATCGATGACCTTAAGCAGTCGATAGTAATATTGATCTGTTGGCTGACGTACACATAACTAGACATATGCATGTCAATGTAAGTGTTGATGGACAAAATGATAGCCTCTT
The DNA here is from genome assembly GCA_022606455.1 of Callitettix versicolor. NCBI lineage: Eukaryota > Metazoa > Arthropoda > Insecta > Hemiptera > Cercopidae > Callitettix > Callitettix versicolor. Next base: position 35,131,735 of record CM040191.1, on the reverse strand, counting down.
ATGTGAATAAATTAGTGTTACAAAAATTGCCAACATAAATGAAAAAAAAGAGATTTAAAAAAATGATGGACAGTTGCATGTAAAACCAGACTTTTAGCAAGATCTATGAATTTAATGTTTGCTTTTCATGTAAATACTACTTTAGTAATAGTAAATACTACTATAATAGTAAAACCTACAATGTAATAAGTAAATACTACATTATTTTATTATTATTTTTTTTTTTTCTTGAAGGCAAAAAGCACATTGATGCTATTATTGCCTCCCTAAATGTAAGTGTAAGTGTAAAGTGTTAAAGTTGTAAGTGTAAGGTGTGTTAGACTCGGGTACCGCGAAGGATGTCTAAATCCTCTCAATAGGTGCAGCTAGTCTGCACTCCCTGCAGAAATAAATATTGTATATCTAGTTGTTATAATTATTATTTACTGTCCTATCACTAATAAAAAACTTCATGAGCATCACATTCATATAATCAGAGTATGATAATTACAAATTTATGTATTAATATTCTTTAGTCTATTCTTGAGGAGAGGGGGTTGTGCTGACCTCATTCAAGATCAATTTAAAAAAAAAGAAATTTAATTTGATTATTGAAAAATGCAATTCAATGTTATTTCGACATTATGTGAAAATGGTGTTCCACAGAGGACTTAGTGTTACCCTGTTTGCTATTGTTATCAGTGGTATAACCTCTAATGTGTAGTCCCCTGTTTGATGTTCTCCCTTTCTGGACAAATTTGCTATATACGTAAGCACTAGAAATATGGCTACAGCTGAAAAATCCCTTCAGCCGGTAATGAATTAGGTTGTAGTCGTGGACAAGGTCTACTGGCCTTAAATTCTCTGCTGCTAAACTCAGTGTTTTGCCTTCAGTCACCATCGACAAATCCAAGCTCCTTTGTTATATCTTGATGGTATACAACTTCAGATCACTTCTCCTGTTCGATTTTTGGTTGCAATATTTGACAAAAGGCTATCTTGGAACCCTCACATGTGTGGTTTAAAGTTATGATGTAACAGGATTTTGGATATGTTGAGATTCTTAGTGGCTCTCGATGGGGCGCTGATATGATGTGTATGCTGATGTTTTGTTGTGCTGTTCATTCACGAATTGACTATGGCAGCATTGTGTATTCTTCAGCACGACCATACACTTTAAAGAATCTAGATCCTGTCCATCACTCTGCAGTCCGCCTTATATCTAGTGCTTTTTGTTATAGTCCTGTCGTGAGCATTCTCGCCAAGGCTGGTGAACCATCACTCACTTGACAGAGACAGAAGCTGTAAATAAGTTACTTAAGCAGTGTATTATGTAAGCCATGGCACTGTGCTTATAACATTATTATGATCGCATGTCACTGCTCCTCTAAGCATTAGAATGTACCATATCCTTGATGACTTGTGTTTTGTACTTCCTCCAGTGTTTGAGAGGATGTTTTGTTTTGTTCCTCCGTAAATAATAAATATGCCAACCTTTGAATTCTCATTGTGTATGTATTTGAAACACTGAACTTCTGATAATACTACCTATTAGTACCTGATAATAATAATACTATACTGAATATTTTTCAATTTTAAACATCCATGATAAAATTTTTTTTTTAATTTTAAACAAACGAATGAGGTCAGCACGTAAGCCCTTCCATACCCCCCCCAAGATTATTAATTTAATAAGACTTTTCAAAGACTAAAATTCCTTTGTGAATTGCGAATAATATTCCTTGTGAATAGGTTCCTTGTGAACCTATTGTTACATGTGTGATAAACTCAAGGACTTGTGGACAATTTAAATTTTGATACAGAACAATTTCATGTTGGCTAGGTTAGGATTAATTTTAAGATTATTTGTTAATGATTTAGCTATGTATTTTCCCTCAGTATCGGAAGAGATTGTTCCTTAATAACAGTTTGTTTTCATTAATTTAATTTATTTTCCAAGATTAATCTGAACAAGGCTTGTTCGATCAAGACAATATAATCAATTTGGGTCCCTGGATTTAGTAATAGTAACCAAATGTTTGTATTTTCGTATTGAATTATTATGTGTTATGTGCCAATATCAGTTGAATATAATTGAATAAGAAGAGACATTAAGGTTATCACTATATTGGAACGAATTGATTCAGTGAAATGGAATTAAAGTAATTTGTTAATTCTGTATCTCGTTATTTTGTTATTCTTTATATATACATATGTGTGTGTGTGTGTGTGTGTATGTGTATTCATAAATCTTTAAATCTTTATTCTCAGATTCATCGCAGAAAGAGCTCGGATTTCTTTAGAGGCATTGGCAGATTTGGGACCTAAAGTTGTTGGTAGTTACGATAATGAAATATTAGCTGTGCACTTATTAAGTCTACAAATAAATTATACAATGCTACAAGCCAAGCCTGTGCACAAGATTACTTATGATCTCCAGCACACTTCTGGTTCATACTATTTAGCGTTTAAGCCAGGTGGCATTGCTTCTGTGTATAACAATGTACAAAATATTGTCGTCAAGATAGGACCGCATGTAAATGCAACAAGTAGTTTGCTGGTAAACTGCCACTTTGATTCAGTTCCATCTAGCCCAGGTGATTTTCTATGATATTTTTATATATAAAATAGAACAAGTTAAATTCAAAGTTGAAAAATTTATAAAATCCAAAAAAATTTATTTGTAAATAATGTATCATCAAACAGTTTTATAGCTCCAAAATCTGAACACATTTAATCTGTTAATTCTAGTTGGCAAAGTTTAAATTTAAATTTATTTCTTTAACTAAAAATAGTGAACCTATTTATGATGTTTCTGTCTTTTTGTGTTACATTAAAACCTGCCACCTACAGCATAGGCTTTTTAAAACTTTTTTAGAGTTTGGTTTGACACATTCACTGGCAGAGATGAAACAATGTTTTGTTAAATATGTATTATGAACATGAGGACATCATACTTGCCATAAAAAGTCTTACTAAGAAAGATGTGTTATTTCACTAAAGTTACAATTTAGTATATGTTTATACAAAAATCTTGAAGTATGAACTATTCAGAATAAATCATAATTATTTCTTAGTTCTGTTATCAAAAATACAATATTTTTTTTAAAACATGTCTTTTATTAATGCTTAGGAGCAAGTGATGATGGACTTAACTGTGCTGTCATGTTGGAAGTATTGCGAGTCTTGTCAAGGCAGGACAAGCCTTTGCAGCAGAATGTTATCTTTCTGTTTAATGGAGCTGAAGAAACACCACTTCAGGTACTGTAGCCATATATACGAATTGTGTGTGTGTGTGTTCCAAATAGAAATTTTTTTTTCTTTCGAGATATCCGTACCAAATTTCACACAAAGGTTGCTTAGAATTCAAGAAAAGATATTGTGGGGTGGCAGACCCATAACTGTCACCCATCCCCAAAATTTATATTTTTCTTATTTCATTTATAAAAGAGATATTTCTTCACTATCTTTTGCAGTGTTGGTCTTAGTGAGACTTAAAATTTCCTCACATAGACCTACAAACTGCCCTTTACTCATTAAAAATTGTATTTTGTGAAAATTTTATCAAATATTAAATAAGAATATTTGAATTATTTTGTTAGAATGTTGTATTATTTCAAAATTATGCACTACCAATCATTTCATTTAGACCAGAGCAATGCTGAGTATCCACAGCTAGCAGGCTATAAATTTTAAATTATTTATTACATTATGTTTAAAATAATTATTGTCGTTTCAATATTTACAATATAATATTGTAAAACAATATTGTCATTTACAATATAATATTGTAAAACAAATTTATAAAGTTAAATCAATTGAGACTAGAATCGATCTAGAACAATGAAAATCTGAGTTAACTGGAGAAGTGGAAATAAATTGATAAAAGAGACAATATGTAGGCTACTTAAATGAAATTTTCTTTTTATTTAAACACGTAACACATTTAACACATTAGAAACATACTTACACTATCCAAAAAGTAAGTTTCACTTACCAGAAAAAAATAAAAAATGAAATTTAACATTAAAAAAGATATTTAATTATTTTTTTTTTACAAAAAACTAATTTCTTTATATAATTTTAAATTCTTTTCAAGCATTTTCAGTACCTAGACAGCAGCTTTTCTTTGCAGTGTCACACCAATCTCCTGCCAAATCATCTCATTTTCAATTTGTTATTGGCAAAGTGCCGACTGCTAAGATGCTTTTTGAGCTCCAGAAAATCTTTCCACAGTATTTGCGCACAGCTCCGAATTGTCTTTAAAAGCCATTTGTTTTTGTTCCATGAGGCAAGTAGGCAATCAATAATACTTAACAGCAGTAACAAAAAACTCACTACCCTTCCTACAGACTAAAACATTCTGTTTTTATTTAAAACCTTAGCTATTTTACACTACACTGTGGGTGTTTAGTTTCAAAAATTGAAATGTAAACCCATGTTTTGTCACTTGTAACTATTCTTGAAATTATTTTGTTCATCTTGAAATTTTTTAAACGAATATTGCTCATCTTCCGACAGTTTCAAAAGGGTTGTCCAGCTGTCAAATTATTCTGCTTGTGGATATCAGACAATAACATCCAGCCTAGTCCCACATAAATAGATAAATAGTTTAAGGTCATTGGATTAGCTGCACCATTACTAAGTACATCTGATTAAAATTTCCTGTGCTGTTAGTATGCTTAGTTAATTGTGCATGGATAAATAAAATGGAGGAACTAACTTTTGGATTATGATCCTTTTGGAAACCCCTTTTACATACAAATTATAAATATATTAAGATTTAAAACAAACTATATTGTAGGCAAATAAGTGCATAACTTGCAAAAATAACTGTATCAATTTGAAGTACCATTTGAAAGTGGTAGGATTATAAGTATATATCCTTCATTGTACTACTACATTTATCTGACCATGCTTGTAAACATTTTTTAAACTCATCTGCTTTGATAGCTGACAGCTCTCCCCTAGTTTTTTCTTCACCTCTTCTTAGTTATTAAATTGCTGTCCTTTCATATCACTTTCTTTTGTGGAAACAAAAAGAAATTGCATGTAGTGAGGTCAAGTGAGTAAGGGATATGGGCGAAGGTAGTCATGCTGAGTTTATTTTTTACAAAAACTGACACACTAATTTGGCTGCATGAGCAGGAGCAAAAGCATTTACAAGTTCTCTATCTCTATCTCCTACAAATCAGGCAGTTTTTTGTTGCACACTGTTAAGCAAGCTTTCTGTTTAAAAAAACCTCTAAACAGAATGCTTGATTAACATTCTGATCTTTTGGAATGAATCCTGAATGCACTATCCTCCATACATAAAAAAAATGAACATTGTCTTCATGTTTGATTTCAAGAGTTTCTACAGCATTTTTCCTGAACAAGAAAAAAAATTCACAGCCACTGTTTAAAAAATTCACTGTAACCAGTGATAGCATTCCCAAGCAATGCCACAAGTGTGCTGAGGTTGGAGTGAGTTGCTCAGCATACCCATGGTAGGAAAAATCCATACTCCAGAATCCATAGCCAGCGTAGCACTATTCTAGTTATTTTTGGGTACCCCCCTTTATAAATCAATAAATATTTAGGGATATATAATTGTATATTGTTGATATGAATTAAAATATTTAAAATAATAGAAAGAAGGCTAAAAAAATAATGATGTTATTGCTGTGCAGGCTTCACATGGTTTTATTACACAACACAAGTGGGCACAGGAAGTGAAAGCATTTATCAACCTGGAAAGCTGTGGTGCAGGGGGTAGAGAAACCTTGTTCCAGGCAGGGCCTAATCATGCCTGGCTAATTGAGGTAAACCCTTCTGTTTGTTAATTACCTTAAATCTTCTTGGTAAACCTATGCAGTATTCATGTTTTATTTATTTTTCATGTTTTATTTCCTATGTTAGACTTGAACTTAGTTATTGTGTCTTGAACAATTCAAGCTTTTTTGAGAAGTGCAGAGAGAAAACTCAAATATTTCTCATATCAGCTGCTCAAAAAAAACCTGGGAAAAGATATGGTAATATGATTGAAACATAATCAACATTTAAAAAAAAATCGTTTTAAACAATTTTAAAACATAACTATACAACTTGTCCAATATTATTAGAATAAACTAAAGCCTTACCAATGTAATAAACTATTTTTGTAAGATTATTATTATCATTATTATTCCTTCACTATTGTACATTAGGTCTTATGTTATAAAATTATTTTTGTTAAACCAAATGTTTGGTTCTATTAAGACGTTGAACATCGTTGATAACGTTGTCAGTCATTGTCAGTTTTATCTACCTAAACATGAAGATGATCACGGTGTAAATCACTATTACAGAGTTACCATGGAGCTTGAACTATCCCGAAAGTACTTTATTGAAAGTTTTGAATGATTCTCGTATTTGCTTCCTTCATACAGCCCTACTTGGGAATGCCACAGGTCCAAGGCTTCAACACCTGCTTATAAATTAAAAGTTTATTATGGATGTACAACACAGTCTCGTCCAAAACCAGTAAAGCTGCATGTATTTTAAATTCAGTTCGTCCTTTTTCTTCACAAGCTCTTTCCACTTTAGTCTCCAGGTTCTTGCCCTGGTACTTTGCTATATTTAAGTGGGATAATATTTTATTGTTAACTGTATTAACACTAATTTTTTATTGGTGAAATAAATTGAAGTTGATTTCTCTTCATTTATGCTGATGTGCGAACATTTCGTTCATTCATTTACTCTACCTACACCTCTCTGCAATTTATCATTGTAACAACTAAGATAGGAGTATTGTCAGCAAAGGTTGTCATGGTGGAATTATCGTCCTGAGGTATATCACAGGTGAACAGTAAATAAAGGGTTAGTACTGTCACTTTCCTAAAGTATTCCTCTTCTTAGTTTTCTATTTTTTTAAAACTTTATTGCCTACTTCTAAGAACTAATATTCAGCATGTATCTAATATCATAATTTAACAAAATATCACAGTTTAAAAACACACTTCAAAATACAGTCTAGGTTAACCCTACAATGCTCCAAGTAGGCTATGCTATGATGCAAGCTCAAAAGGCTTGGTCCTCTTGAGTCTTCTATGTAGTTCATCGTTGTCAAGCAGTTTATATATCTGCTCATTAATGTGAATTTTAGCCATCTCTCATGGCTTTGAGCACATTTTTTAATTTCTTAGGCAACAGTGGTCATTCTTAAGTCCCTATGCAGTTTGTGATTACAAACATACCATGTTGCATTAGTTATCATTCTCAAGATTTTATTTTGGAAACACTGAATAATTTGCCCGTAGCGTTTGTAGTACATCCCCATAACTGTATGCCATATGTCCATATGGGTTTCAGAACTTGTTTGTAAAGCTTTAGCTTATTGTGCAGGGATAACTGGGACTTTCTGCCCAACAGCCAATACATCTTTCTTAACCTGATGTTCAGTTTTTCTTTAATTTTAACATGCTCTTTCCATCGAAGTCTAGCATCTAGAGTCATGTCTAGATATTTTGCTGTATTAGCGTGTGGCATTAAATTTCCATTGATGATTATATGTATGTGATTATATATCTGTATATTAGTAAAATTAACATTAACTGTTTTGGATTCGTTAAGTTTTATACACCATGTTTGGGTCCAACTGTTTATATGATTTACTGCTTCTTGAAGTTTTCCAGTTGACTGCTCAATTGTATCACCTACAGACAGCACAGCAGTGTCAGCAAATGTAGCAATACAGGTATCTGGGAGCATATGTGTAGGGATATCTGTGGTATATAGAAGATACAGTAGTGGTCCCAAAACACCTTGCGGAACATGTGCCTTAATCTCTTTTAAAACAGAGTAGGCTTCTTCTTGTTTTACCTTGAAAAATTGATTAAATATATATGATTTTAGTAACATACTATAGCTTTGTGGAAGTAGTTTTTGAAGTTTTGTAACTAGCCCAATATGCCATACTTCATCGTCGACTACATGCCTTCTCAATGTCAAGGAACACAGATGAAGAAATTTTTCCATCTTCAAGTGTTTCTCTGTAACATCGGTGATCCTGTGGACTTGATCAATGGTAGAATGTTGATTTCTAAAACCAAATTGGTGAGAAGGGATTAAATTATTGAGTTGGATGAATTTGCTTTTAATCTTTTGAGTATCAGTTTTTAAAATAATTTGGGCAATATAGGTAACAATGATATAGGCCCCATAAAAAGTTACTTATTGAGGTTTTTTACCAAGCTTAGGGATCATTATAATTTCAGAAACCTTTCATAAGCTTGGAAAATTCTTTTGTTGAATCATAGCATTAAATAATTTCAACAATTTAACAATAGCTATTTTAGGCAAATGCTTTAGAAGTTCTCCGTTAACAAGGTCATAGCCAAGCGCGCTTTCTTCATCTTAATATTGTTCATTATATCCCTTACTCCTTAATGGTAACAAGCGGTATTACCGAATGAAATTTGCACAATCCAAATCACCACATTCATTCTTATTTGACTGAAATATACTTACAAGATGATTTGCAAATGTGCCTGCTTTATCTTGATTACTCCTTGCCTACTGGACATTTGTCTTTCTAATTGGAGGAATCAAAGAAGTTGGTCTTTTCAGATTCTTGGTTGCTCTCCACAGTGAATAATCGGTGTTCTCAACATCCATTAATTCTGTTATGAATTTGTTTACAGAATCATTCTTAATTTTTTTGATTTCATCACTCAACTGCTGAGTAATCCTGTTGAGAACTCTCTTTAATTAAAAGAACTCGTTGGCATGTCTAACTAAAAGTATCTATCTGAAATATATGCATTAAGTATTTCAAAGTACTGCCAGGGAAGGTCTCAATTGAGTTTAAATTGCAATCATTAGTTATGTTATTTTAACATAAAAATATGGTACATATTTACATATCCTATGTAGGTTCTTTTATTCTAAGAACGTAACCTTCATAGATATCTTCATGTTTTCTGTTGCAGAAATATGCACAGTCAGTACCATTTCCTCATGGATTGGTCATTGCAGAAGAAATTTTTCAATCTGGCATAATACCATCTGATACAGATTTTAGAATATTTCGTGATTTTGGACATATTCCAGGTAAAAGACATTCATTTTGTTTTTTTTTTAAACTAGATTGTGACAAATTGTATTGCTAAAAAATATAGAATCCTAACCACTTTTAATACAAAAAACAGTCTTAGATAATATTTTGCAAAACAAAATTGTTAAATAGCTAAACCGTTAAATATTTTAAAAACTGTATATACGGTATAAAATGTGAATGCGATAGGCAATACATAGATGAGACAAAAAAATCTATAAACATAAGAATAAATGAAGACAATTACAATTTGTGTAATTTTCAAAAGTGTGTAATGCTTTGACATTTCTTACTCAGTACATTGATGAAGGAGTCCGAATCATGATTGGTGGTGAAACTTGGGTGGCTTAACGTTCCTTGCTTTCAAAAACTGAATGGCAGAACAAATCTCATATAGTCAGTGGGTTCATGAATTGTCTTAAACAATGCTCACAGAAAACGGGAAACACTATGCAAATAAACCATGATGGTGTAGGTGAAGAGGCAATGAACCAGAAAGACTAGCACCCATGATGGAGTGCCGATAGCAGCTCTGTTGATGGTGTTAGAACAAAACGGTACTTACTGTATGTGCCTCATATACACACTACCTACAGTCTAGTTAAATGTGTTTCAGAATTTGTCATAACAGTTCATAACTGTCATTAATATAATTTAATTTTTGTTGAGTTTCATACATTATAAAAGGTGTTGCAGAAACATTTAAAGGATCCTCTGGGAACCCTTATTAAATATATCCAGGTCTAACTTTAAATTCTTTGTTTACTGATTGCTAATAAATCATTCTTATCGGTCCATAACATTTTCTTTGTGCATATACTGACATGGAAATAAGGAAACATCGAATATATGGTATTTCTTTCCTATATCTGAATTCATAATTTTTTTAATGAAAGTCATCATTTGAAATATTGAATCTGTAGCTGAACTGTTAGGACTACAGTTTACTATTATTTCAAAAGTTTCCAAAAATGCTGTTTATATATTTTTTAATTTACTTTTTTGCTACAAGTATGCTTTTGCATATGCTTGTACAGGTAAAATATTATCTACATTAGTAACTCTTGAGAATTCTTCCTGTCATTACAAATCCAGTGTCTCCTAAAAAAGACATCTGTGCATGAAATCCTTACAACCTGACTACATAAATACTTTTTGCACTTGTACTGACTGATGAAAACCAATTTAAAACTGCCTATATAACTACTCTGTTAAATTTATCATTTTATCCTTATCTTTTCTATTATATAATATACATCGCATGGACTGTTTTATGTATAATATTGTAAGTCTTACTTTTCCAGTGTTGTTTGTTGTTCTTGAGAATTTCATTGATATAATAAAAGTTACAAAATAATAAAAATACAGTGTTACAAAGAGGATGGTTCAGTAGTCGATGTGGCTAAGGCACTGGTCAGTCTGTTGTGTTTCTGAACTATATACTTTAAGGTTGTTCGAGATGTGGTTACTGCCATTGCTTTACCCTTTCCGCTAATGCTGATTATCTCTCATCGTCATTAGTCTAACTGACAGGAAAGTTTGGATATTATGCAAGAAAAAAAAAGTTTCTTGATACAAAAACACAAGTTTATTAAATTAATAAATTACTAATATTGTTATTAAGCTATTTATTTATATTAGGAAAGTTGGAGATAAATATCAGTAAGGCAGTAAGTTATTTGCCTTTCATAACTTTGTAACATTTTTCTATATTATTGATAAAAAAAAAGAAATATTTTTTTTAAAGCTTGTAATAATTGTTCTTGCCATTTTAAAACTGTACTGTCTACAGTACAATCCTTATGATTATAATATATATATGTGTGTGTGTGTGTGTGTGTGTGTGTGTGTGTGTGTGTGTGTGTGTGTGTGTGTGTGTGTGTGTGTGTGTGTGTGTGTGTGTGTGTGTGTGTGTGTGTGTGTGTGTGTGTGTGTGTGTGTGTGTGTGTGTGTGTGTGTGTGTGTGTGTGTGTGTGTGTGTGTGTGTGTGTGTGTGTGTGTGTGTGTGTGTGTGTGTGTGTGTGTGTGTGTGTGTGTGTGTGTGTGTGTGTGTGTGTGTGTGTGTGTGTGTGTGTGTGTGTGTGTGTGTGTGTGTGTGTGTGTGTGTGTGTGTGTGTGTGTGTGTGTGTGTGTGTGTGTGTGTGTGTGTGTGTGTGTGTGTGTGTGTGTGTGTGTGTGTGTGTGTGTGTGTGTGTGTGTGTGTGTGTGTGTGTGTGTGTGTGTGTGTGTGTGTGTGTGTGTGTGTGTGTGTGTGTGTGTGTGTGTGTGTGTGTGTGTGTGTGTGTGTGTGTGTGTAATACGCACAATAGAATAACAATGCACTGTATTAGACTACAATAACCATAGGACTGATCAGATTTTTAAAGTATATTTGAAAACAGACATCTAAAAGTCATATTTTCACTTATATCTAAATTTTTTACTTCATGTCTTCAATTGTACCATTAGTGAAAACGCTTAGCCAAATTTATATTTACCTATTCAGTATTTTTCTAAATTTTGGGAAGTTCTTTTACACATAGTCTTAACATGTTATAAGTTGTTAACTTTGATAAGATTTTATTATTTCAATACTGTCACATGAAAAAGAATGTAATAGCCAATGTTCAGGTAAAACATAAATTGGTAATGTGTTAGTCATTGATGCAAATAAGTAAAACGGATAAACTTCAGCCTAAATTGGGAATTGCAACTTTTTTTTCTTTAGCTATTATGGATGTAGGATTTGTTTGGTTGTCAAATTTAAGCACAACAATTTAATTAAATTTGCTTTAGTAACCGCTATATTTAAATGTTACAGGTTTGGATTTCGCCCATTGTAAGAATGGTTATGTTTACCACACCAAGTATGATCGCCTTGACCAGATAACATCTAGTGTGTTCCAGCATACAGGAGACAATCTGTTGGCATTAATTCGTCACATTGTAGCATCGAAAGAAATCCAGAACCCTGAACCGTACAAAGAAGGTCGACAAATATATTTTGATGTTGGTGGATTATTTTTTGTCCACTATTCCGAGACAGAAGGGATTGTACTTAATCTTGTAGCCGTCATGCTTTCAGTTTATACAGTCTTCCAGAATACATTTTTATTTACAGCTGGTAAGATTTATTATTGTATGATAACTGAAACTTGAGATACAAGTGTTTTATAATTTGAAACAATGTGACCAAGTTTAGTAACCTAGAACTACTGTGTACTGTACCTTGTAACATTTGTTTTTTGACATTTTGTTTTGTTTTATTTAGGTATGAAGAGGAAAGAGATGTGCCAGCAACTAATTATGAGCGTGACAGTGCCAGGATTAGGCTTTGTCTTAGCTATTATCTTGGCCATTCTCATTGGGTTTATCCTTGATTCAGCACAGTCCACACTTACCTGGTATACCCAAAGTTGGCTGATTATCCCTTTTTATTACATGCCAACATTATTTGCTCTGGGACTACCCTTGTACCTCTTCAATGCGTGCAAATCTGTGAGTTAAATATTTTACTTCAGATTTTTATGAAAAAACGTATAAAATAATTTTCATTTACTGACAAAATTGAATTCTTTTCATGGATAATATTTGTATGTAGAATGAGCAAAAAGAATTGCAACATTGTTGCTATTTTAATATTAGTTCAATTTGCAGCAAACCTTTTGGAATCCAGTGACTACATCGATGAAATAGGTTTACACAGTATGAAGTTTGTGTAAGTAGGTTTAGTAATGAAGTAGCTTTACACTCTCCCACATCCTAAATATAGAGGCTGAACCCATTTTGGATATTGATGCAGTTGAACTATCCAAATTTAGCAGTAAAAACGCAATTACAGTAATACTTTTTTACATCACAAGTGTCAGGGAACATGGTGTATATTAATATTATAAATTATCCTACTGTAAGCCTGTAATGATTTTTTTCTGAAGCATGACTAAAACCAAGCTCATTGTCACTGGCCTTATCAACATATCTGTAAGTGTGGCCATTCCATGTATGTGAGGTTGTACTGTACGAGGTGTTGCAACTAAATAACCAGACTGGCGCTACAAAATATTTTATTGATCACCAATTACCTTACAAAGTTTTTATCCCTTTCAGTGTACTTGCCGATCCCTACATCGCTCCATAAGTATTTTCCATTGTTCAATGTAGTGCTGGAAATTCGCTTCTGTCAGCTTCCTGAGAACCTCTGTTGATTTTGCTTTCACTGCTTCCACGCTGTGAAAAAGTATCCCCTTAAACTCCAGTTTTACCTTAGGAAATAAAAAAGTCACAGGGAGTCAGTTTGGGTGAGTACAGTGGGTGGTCCAACACAGTAATGCCGTATTTCGCAAAGAATGCCTTCACAGACAAGGTGGAATGGGCAGGTGCATTGTCTTGGTGAAGAGCATCCAGGAATTGCTCTTCCACAAATTGAGTTTCATCTTCTCGTTTGACCATGAAGGACTGTCAGAACCTTGACATAATAATGTTGGTTGACTGTTTGACCTTAAGGGACCTGTAAACATATACAATTGTGTGCTTGTAAAGAAAAGCAGCATCGTGAATTTTGATTTGATTATTTTCACTTTTTTTTGCTGTGATGATGTAGGACTGTTCCAGTAATGCATTAAGATTAAGATTATGTACTAGAGAAAGGGATAATTCAACCCCAGGCACTGCAATTGATTGACCTATTGTGCAACTTAGCCTCTTAAAATACCTAGTTCAGCAGATTGGTGCCCCTAATAAGTTCCAGCAACCCATTGACTAGCTCACTCTGCTGAAGATCGCTAGGGTCTTGGAAACCAAAAACCCCTAGCCTCCTACTAGCAAGAGCCTCACAATCATAAATTATGTGCCTTGCAGTTTTCTCCTCCTTCCTGCACAATCTACACACGGTTTCTCCGTGGTACATACCTATCCTGTTCATGTGCACCCTCAGACCACAGTGCCTTGTTATGAGCCCGATGATCCTCCTGAGTTGTGCTCTGCCCAGGACATCTGCTGCCTCTTTGAGTCCTCCAAAAGGAACTTTGCTTAAGAGACGTTTACTATGGGAATGCCCATGAAGGTTGTACCATCTTACCTGGTGTTGATTTGTAATCCATCTGTTAATAGCAGACCTGGCCAACAATAGAGAAATCCCTAAAGCCGGCTCAGGTCCGATAAACTCAGATGCAGATCCAAGTCTAGCCAGTCGGTCTGCCTCCTCCAATACATTGATTGGAACATTGTTTCAGGATCATAGGTCATGATTCTTCACAAGTAATCACTCTGTCTAACAGTTCTGGATAATTATCAGTGTTGTTTAAAAGGTCAGCATAAATGTTCATTCTTGATTCATTTTGCTCTGGATTGAGAAATTTTGGCTCTATTTTGCTCAAACTTTCTGCATATTCAATGATTCATACAAAATCTGACGAACACTTTGTTTGTTAATTCCTGAGATTTCATCAAGAGCTCAGATACACAGACTATTTTCGTGGATCATTTTACTAATTTTCTGGATGTTGTCATACATTTTTGAAATTAAGGGTCGTCCAGGGTGTGGATCATCTTCAGTTGTTTCACATCCCTCCTTAAACCTTATAAACCATTCAAAAACTTGTGTGCATGATAAACTTTTTCTTCTGTACACTTCCTTTAACATAGCATGAGCTTCTGTAGCAAAATTTTCCAGTTTCAAAAGAAAGTTGAGGTTAACTCGTTCCTTACATCTGAGCACTTTGCATTTTTCTGATGACATGCTAGTGCTAGGATTTGAACGGTTTATTGCTACAGTGAGACTGAGTGACGTAAAACTGTGCCATTGAGCTCATAGTGGGGGAAGCATCAATAGGCACAGACATGTTCAAACCTTCCACAGTGCACTCACTGTTTACCATTAACAGAACTAGTCCAGTTATTTAATTGCCACATCTCATATGTTGTCATGTGACGACTTGTTATTAAAAGCTAGTAAAATCAATTAGTAAAAATATTACTCCATATAAAATGAAAGTAGCAACCAGAAATATGTGTGCCTAAAAAGAAGCATGTACAAGTTCTAATTAAACTCTTTTATTACTTAAGTATTACTTGTAGATGTGAAGGACTACAAAGTTTCATATTGATCCTAAATGACATTTTTTTTTACTAAAGATATTGCAATGTTGCCTTGTTCTTAATTGAAGAACCTTTGAACCTTGAACTTGAATCTTTCTTTGACAGGCTTTTGAACCTGAATCTAACAAGTTATTTTTTTTACTGTAGTTTTAATATTGTGTTAATTGAAAATTTGGGTGGCAGCAATGTAGATATTGTATTGGTTTTGATTACACATTGTGTTGCAGAACAGTCTGTGTACAGGAGTGCAAGTGCAGCTCTACTGTAATGGCATCCAGCTTCTGTGGAGTATACTGCTGTTCATGTCCACGGCGTCAGGAATACGTTCGGCTTACCTACTCATGTTACTAGTGCTAATCCCTGCAATGGCTAATTTTATACTCATTCTTTGCCAACTCCAAAGATCAGGTATGCTGACTGTTTTCAGAATTTAAAATAAAATGCATACTTTTAATTATCCATAAAAATTTGCATTACAGCTGCTTATGAATAAAAATATGAAATAACTTATCATTAATGTTGTGTAATTGTTGAATGATAAATTAGATGGCAAAAGTTTGGACTGGGAAGCAGCGGTGGTATATCATTAAGGGCCAGTTAGGCCAGGTCTCATCAATATTCTGAAAGAAAAATATTTGTTCTTTATTAAATATTATAATAATAAGTTTAACATAAATAAATAAATAATAGTGTTATTATTAATAGTAATATTAAATATTAGTGTTGCCTATGGTGTTTAGTATTTTTAGTTGATTACACTTTTATGCTGTTTTAAAAAATATCATTGTCAAGCAAAGTATTGTGATATCAGCACCGCAGAGGCTTCATGTGTATACTGAAACTGGCTGCCTGTGAGTGGCTCGAGCCTAAGTGAGTCATAAGGAAGGCTGTGTAATGTAAAGTAGGGATGAAGAGAGAGGTTTTTTTAAGTGAAAGTCAGTTGAAGATGGATTGTTTTTACCATCTTTGCTTAAACTAGATAAAAACATTTCACCAACTCAGATATTTATCTTTGAAAGCTGTTTCCAAGCAGTTTATAAGAATCCGAAGCTGTTTTAAAACAAAATTTGTTACAAACTCACTGTTTTTCAAACAACAAACTAATTGTTCTTCTCAACACATCATAAATGTTGCCACCAAATGGGTACCAGAGTTGCATTAAGCAGAGCTGACAACACATTGACAACCTAACCTATTGTGTTTAATATACGTGCGACCTGGAAGCGTAACAGAACTGAGCTGAATCAAGCAGTGTCATTGGTTTCTGCTCCGAATAGTTTTGACTTTATCTAGTTTTGGTTTTGAAGCTGACTTTGCTTCCCCCCGCTACAATGACCACTCCTCCAAACTTTTTATTTCTTGTTTCCTAGGTTTCCATAGTCTAGGTTACGGTTTTTACACATAGTAGTTTCCTAGAATGTGTTGATGTGTTGCAGTAGGCCTAATTATTTAGATTTAATACACAAAAATACATTCTTTAAGCTGACTGAATTCCGCTTCTGGTTGCTGTTAATCTCCATTCCACTCCACTCGGATCAGCTCAGCGCAGCTCCGCTCCACATTTGATGGCCACCCGGCCTTTAAAATGTCATTTCAGTTGTGGATATTGCTTTACTCTTTAAGCGTATGATTGTGAGTAAAAATTAATTTAAAATTGCAATCATATTAAATTTATTAAGTACTTTAGTCATCTATTTTTATTAAACTCTTGTCTGTAAAAACCAGGTGGCAGATTTTTATTAAAATAAAAATTACAGTTATAAGTTCATAATGTTGAAACCTAAAAATTATGAATAAAATGACTGGAACTGACTAATTGTATAATTATATCTCTAATAAAATTTTGTTATTATAAAGCAATAAAAAAAGTATAGTCAGGTCTGATTAATTTGAAATTCTGGATAATTCAAATTTTTCAATTATCTCTAGAATTTTCTTTATATCACAATGTTAAAAATTGTCTAACATTTCAGAAGTTTTAAAAGAATCATTGGATTTTTTCAGAGGATTATTAAAATTATACTTTCTAACTATATGACACAAAAGTCTTAGACCTACCATATCATACATTTTATTTGTGTGTAGTGCAATTAACTCCACAGTTCTTCTTCTTCTTCAAATTATGTGGTGCACATCAGCCACATGAATTTATTGCACTCCCGTACTGATGATGTACTGGAAGTCACTCTCAAGGTCCAAGAGCCGCACAAAGTCCTAGATCTTCGTGATGAGATTATCCTGTGGAATATCAGGCCTTTGGTATTTTTCCAAGGATTTTGTTTCATTTTCTCAAAGACTTCTGGAGCAGGTTTTCCACAATCTCTTCCTGCAGTCTACATTTCCTACACAGAGGTGGTTTGTTATAAATATCCATTCTGTGCATATGTTTTCTGAATTATCCATGTCTTGTAATTATGCTGACTACTTTCCTTATATTACATTTACTAAGTGATAATAAGCTAGATGCAATGTGTTTAGAGGGTCTTTGAAGAGTCAGCCACCATCTCCTGTTATGCTCACTTCGAGCCCAAGTGCCAACAACCAGCATAGCCTCCTGCTTTGATATTCCACAGAATGGTTCAGGTCATGTGAATTTCAATGCTGATGATTGGTTAGTTACCCTCTCTGCTTGCTCATTTTCATGAATGCTAGCATGTTCTGGCACCTAACACAATGTAACGTTGTTCAGGTTTCCTTAAACAGCTGTGCTATTAGATTTATGCAGTCAAATACTAGTTTTGACTTGAATTAACCTGCATCCAGTGCCTTCAAAGAAAATTACAGGTCACTGTAAATTTCGATATCCTTGTTCTTGTACCCAGGTCTAAGGGCCCATTTACACATTGCTAATGTCTGTTCCAGTTGAGATGGCCAGTTGCTGGATGCCAGTGACTAGCACTGTGTAAACACTCCATGCTAGTTACTGGAAATGTCAGTGAGCCCCAGGGATGCTAGTCACTGGCAGCTCCAGCAGAGCAAATATTTTTGTTTTACTGGCACTCTAGCTTCCTCCTCTACCACTCTACTGCACTGGCACCAGCCGAATGGCACCATGTAAAACGACAACTGCTGTCGTTCCAGTTGCTGGAAACTTTCAACCACATAGATTACAGAAAAAACTTGGTATTTGTACAGTTGTACCGCGACCATGAAAACTTGTAGAACATGTATAGTAAAGATTACTGCAATTGGTTGGAGGCTAAGAATGCCTCGATGCAAGCCATCTTTGATGACATGAATGTGCCAAATTTTACAGTGAAGGACGTGCCAAAAAAAAAATTAAAGCTTTAAGATCTACATATTATTTAGAGTTGACAATAGTTGAGAAATGTAAGCAAGTGGTGCGGGAACAGATTTTATGTATAAACCATCAGTGCCATGGTTCAATGATATAGACCACATAATAAAGTGAGCTGATGTTCCTGTCGCAGCATGCCAGTGACCTTCCAGTCGTTTCTCAATTGGCATGCCAGCCACTGGAAACGTGTAAATGGGGATTTAGAATCTTGTGTCCATTCCATAAGCGCTGTGACTTCTATATTCCATAAGACAGGCTGGTGGGATACTCCATGCACAGGACATATTCCTGTCTGGGTTCATCCCCACATATTCCAGGCCTTGTTCCACCATCAGTCTTGGATCCATCAGTGAAGCATTCTAATCCTTCTGATGGCAGAGGAAGGAACTCTGCAGTTACTGTCATATTTTCAGCACTCACAACCAGGATTTATTACCATTTGCAGCTTCTAAGTTTGTCTAATAATATAAGGGTTAGTACTGTAACTTTGTGAATAAACTTGGGTATCTTGAGAGAAAGGCTTGGTATTCTCCAAGAATTATTTATAGGCTAGATAAGAGTCTTGCTTCTTTCTTTTTTTTTTGACAAATATGAGTGGAAATCTTAGCTACCTGACCGAAATGCTTGTCCCACATATTTTCAAGCTTGTCTGTGCTCTGTTTATACAAAATGTTCAGTGGAAAAAATAACTAAAATCCTTTTTCACAGCACAGCAAAACAAACTTTGTATCCATATCCATTACAAAGAAATTAATATTCTATAAAAAAGTAACAGCAATTAATTAATGACAAGAAAATTTTCATTGTACTGTCTTTTTTATGTGTATTCGTGAATTCAGTATTAAATCATATAATGATTTAATTTAATCATGTCATGATTTAATTAAATACACATTTTTCAAATTATTACCTAAAGAAAAGAAATTTTTTAAAGCAATAGGTAGGCATTAAATAATAAAAGCTTTTAAGAACTTTAATAAATGTTTAGTTTGTTTGAATTTCTCTAAATTAATTTTTTTTAATCTGTTTCAGTTCCTGTATGGCTTAGTGTCTTCATGGCGAGTGCTTTGTTGCCAGTTTTCTACATTGTGTATGTATCCTTACTGTCAATGCAACTGTTCATTCCTATTGCTGGAAGATTAGGTCCTTCAACGAACCCAGAATTCTTGGTTGGAGTTATGTCATCACTTCTCTGCATTCTTGCAGCAAGTTATTTTGTAAGTAGACGTTCATTATTTGTTAATGTTTATCTTATTCAATAAGATTTAATAAATGAACTTATATGACTAAAAAATTGAAGCTTATATATTTGTTGTATATATTTTTCAGGCACCCTTAATAGTTCTGATTAAGAAACCATGGACTGTGTTCTTGGGGTTAGCAGTCCTGCACGTGTCTGCTATTCTTGGTGTTATCTACACTCCTTTAGGCTTCCCATATGTTGGTGATCCTGCAGCACCTACCACACAGAGAATATTTATTGCTGTAAGTAGTATACTTTGTGTTGGTGCTCTAAGAGTTTATATTTTCTAAATATTTTTTTTGTTTTTTTCCATTTTTTTAATAAAATAAGAACAAACATGTTAAAAGTATGAATCAAAACTAGTTAAAAATTAATTATATTTCTTTCAGCACACAGAACGCAGTTTCTACAATACCGCAGGATTTGAAAGAAGACATGATTATGGCTATCTTATAATTCACTTTGATAGAAGAATCAATGAACTGGATAAGGTAGTGCCCCAAATAGCAAATGCTCTCAGCATTGAAAAGGACTGCCAAGATGAGTTGTATTGTGGTATTCCTGTATTTACTTCTAGATTAAAACCTTCCAGGTATATCTATACGTAATGTGCATATATATTAATTACATATTATTTAATACATCCCAATATCAGTTAATGTTTAGTTTTGTAATGATCAAGAGGCAAAATATTTTGTATTTTTATTACTAATAATAAAAGTGAAACATACTTAAATATTAAGAATTGCATTTGGGAAATATTTCCACATTTTTCCCACATGCAGTTGGGAAATGAGCTGCCAAATTTTTCTCATGCCTATATCTCAAGTTATTATTTGGCGAACAGTTTCTTGATTGATGTTGACTTCTGCAATCATTGTGATGCAATCGGATTGTATGATTCACACACCCTGGCCACGTAACATCTGTTCGTGAGGTTGATTGTCGTCCACTGCAGTTTTTATCTTAAACATTCATTCTACCTTCACAAAACATTTCATGCCAACTAAAAACTTGAGCTCTTGACATAACCTTATTTCCAAAAGTCTTCTGAAGTTTACCGTAAGTTATAATCGCATTCTTACCCAGTTTAACACAAAAAGAAATGGACATACCGGAGCGCAGTATTTCACATTTCTATTTCTGTGACAGTAGACAGCAATGTTCACTTATTACAGCACAACTCAAAACTGAGCAGTCACACCAATGTGCCACTTGGATTAGAAGTAGCGTAAAGATCAAAGTCAAAGATGGACTGTTAAAGCAAACTTCTGGGTTATTGCTAAAAAAAATCAGTCTCATTACTTTCTTGTCATATCATTACTTTTTGCTTCAGGTGACGAAATATTTCTTACCAGGTGAACTTTAAATGCCCTCTCCATTTTTCTAGTGTTGTTCAGCTATCACTTGAAAACAATCAGATACCATTTGTTAGGTAGTCAATATTTAATTTTTATAAAGTATATATTTTTGAACTCTATCTTGTAATTAATTTATTTTTCTTAAATGTGACCAAGGTAGCACGTGATTTCAGTTAATACTGAACTATTTTTAAATATTTCTTAAATATTAAAATATGTATAGTTTTTATGCTTTAAAACTGAGTGAGTTTATTGTGTAAATCTAATTTGTCTTTTCTTGTTAGCACATTTTCATTGAAAAACGAGTTATTGGAGTATGGCAAAGGGAATGATAATCGATTGCAATGTTAACTTGGACTAGTTTATTACCCAGGAAAAGCCATTAAACAGTTTCAAAATGGCTGCTATTCCAGATCTTAAAATATTCATTTTTTTTATCATGAAACTATCATAATCAAAACTATGGGTATCGTTAGAACTATTAATGATTTTCGTGAGAGGTTTACAGAGCTAAAAAAACATTTTGAAATCACATGTTGAAATACCATATTAAAATAGACTATCCAATAATGATGACAGTGGTTTAGAGGAGATTTCTGAAGAAATATATAGTTGGCATAATAGACTCAATATTAGGTATGAAGAAATTAACAGTATTTTAAAAACCAATGATGATTTTCAGAAAATGTTTTATGACATTGTGTCCAGTTTGACATTAAAAACATCTAAAAGCATGTGCCATAATTTACCGCAGTTTTCTCTGTTTCTACTTCACTTATCAGATAATTAGAGGGAGTAAGGTTTAGAGGGAGGTAATTGGTTTTTATAAACCAATAAAATTTATAATAGTGTTGCTTCATTAAAAAAAAAATTTCAATTTCTTTCCTTATTTATGCTTTTTTACTCTCCTAAAGATACAGTTCAATAATTTCCAATCTTCAGATGATTAAATACTTTTCTTAGTATCCAGATTATGATTGAATGGTAGTTTTAAAATTATATTTTACCATAGTATGAGTGTCATTTTTCAAAGTAAGAACAGTTTTGCAATAAGAGAAACTTTATTTATGAACATAACTTTTACTGGAAATGAAAATATAAACATTTTTTACTTTTCAGCGTAGTCTCCATTAATATCTAACCACTTGTTAAGTCGTGGTACAAGCTTTTGAATACCATTGTCAAAGAACTTTGGTATCTGTCCATTTAATCACTTAGTAAGAGATTATTTCAACGCATCATCATTGTCTGAGCACTTCCTTCCAAGAAATTCCTTAAGTTTTGGAAAAAGATGAAATACTTATGGTGCTAAATCAGGGCTGTATGGTGAATGGTCTAGCCGCCTCGGTGGCCTAGTTGATAGCGTACTGGGCTTTCACCCCAAGGACCCGGGTTCGATTCCTGGCCAGGGCTTGGCATTTTCGTACGTTATAAATCATCCCATCGTCTGCATTAGCCCAAGTGTGCACAATAGTCGGACGTTAAACACAAAAAAAAAAAAAAAAAAATGGTGAATGGTCTAGAAATTTCCATAGAAAGTTCACCAGTTGCATGTCGTCCTTGCCACTAGGTGATGTCGAGCGTTAACATGAACCATAATGCTTGAAAGCAAACCCCATCAATGATTTTGAATGCACTGCCTAAGCTTTAATAAGCTTTCATACGAGGGTTGATCAAATATAAACGAGACTGACTTTCTAAAAACTTTTCCGTTGGACATTGAACTCTAAAGGGTGGGGTTTCAGGTAGCCTGGGAGGTTTGGGATGGGCGTAGACGGGCAACATTTCCGTTCGGACCCTTCAGTATAAAACTATACAATGAGTGAGAGTGAAGTGCACGTTCCCGTGGAGCAGAGAATTATTATTAAGTTTTTGGCCAAGGAGGGGTCAATCCGACTGAAATCTTTTCGTAGATTGACGGCTCAATACGGGACAGGACCCTGTCAAGAGCTTGCGTTTTGCTTGGCACAAGGAATTCGCCGAAGGACGGAAGCAGTAGAAAACCTCAGCAATGATCGTCGCCCGACCACTTCCGTCACGGACAAAAACATTGATGCTGTTCGGAAGCTCCTGGACGAAGACAGACGTATATCGCTGTGATTTATTGCAGATGAACTCCAGTTGAGCTATGGTAGCGTTCAAAAAATCGTTACATCAAACCTGGAACTCAGCAAAGTATCTGCAAGGTGGGTTCCACGAATTTTGACCGACATTCACAAACGGAATCGTTTGGAGATTTGCCAGCGACTATTGACCCAATTTGAATGAGATGGTAAGGCATTATTAAACCGGATTGTCACCTGTGATGAAACATGGGTTCACCATTACACTCCCGAGTCGAAACAGGCAAGTATGGAGTGGCAGAAGAGGGGAGAGAGGGTGCCTCTGAAGGCCAAATCACGATCGTCGGCCGGGAAGGTAATGGCCACTGTATTTTTCGACAATCAAGGCGCCTTTCACGTCGATTTCCTCCATCAACGACGCACAATAAATGCACAATATTATTGCGATGTTTTAGAGGCCATAAAACAGTCTTTTTCAGTAGGAAAAGGAAATCTAAACCGGCGAGAAACGTCATTCTTCTTCACGATAATGCCCGACCACATTCGCTTAACACTACGAGGCTTAAACTCGATTAAATTGGCTGGGAACCAATGGAACATCCCCATACAGTCCAGACTTATCACCCCGCGACTATCACCTGTTTGGGCCACTCAAAGAGGCGCTTTGAGGCCAGCGCCAAGACGATTCTGCGGTGGAGACCTTCGTGCTCCAATGGCTCAATGAACGCCGAGAACTTTTTACGAAGATGGAATTAAAAACTTCCAATCCGTGGGAAAAATGTGTTACTCGTGCGGGAGACTATGTAGAAAAATAAGTTGTATCAAGAATAATTTGTAAGTAAGCAATATATTTTTTAAAAAATCAGTCTCGTTTATATTTGATCAACCCTCGTAGTACTTGTAGCATTTATTGCCGTTCCTCATAGCAGGAAGTCTGTCAGCTGAATGCCTTTCTGGTCCCAGAAAACTGTGGCCATGATTTTCTTGCTCGATGCTTAATCAAGATGTTGATGGTTCTTGCTTGAATTTTTATGGTTTTGTCAGAGAATTTGAATGATGCCATTCACTGGATTGTCGTTTAGTTTTTGGAGTGTAGTGAGCAATCCAAGTTTCATCACCAGTGACAGTGTGACTCAAGAACTTGTCACCATTATTGTCTTAGCACTCCAAAAATGACAAAGAATTTGGTCATACACTTTGTTTTATGTTCCTCTGTCAAAATTTTTGGTACCCATCTCACAAAAATTTTTTTGTATTACAGTTTGTGAGAAACAGTTACATAAATTACTGATCTGTAATCTTAAGAAATTTTTAATGAAGCACATCAATAGTGAAGCACCTGTTTTGATAAATTTCCTCATCAATGACTTGTTTCAAATCTTTATTCATGACAGTAGGCCATTTGGATCATTCTTCATTAGAAATATTTGTCCTATCTTCATTAAAAACCCTGCATCACTTACGCAGGTTACCATTATTCATTACACCTTCCCCATAAACTTCAAGCAGTTGCCAGTGAATTTTAGCAAGGTGAACATTTCTTGATTTAAAAATCTAATTACAGTTCGTACTGCACAATCTGCGTTATTCGTTATTGACATGGCAACAAACAAAGCAGTATTATGCAACAACCTACACAAGCAGAGACACAAAAGTTACTGTTGGAATAGTTGGGGACTAGTCGAGAGTGACTAACCTTTAACATCACATAACAACTTAAGCAACCGCGCAAACAGTTCTTACTTTAAAAATTTTTCTCGTATTTTACATTTTATGAAATGTTTAAATTTTACAGAATTTACTACCAGTAATTATATACTCTGTATTCAAAATTTTCAGTTCTTCGGGAAAATGGATTCCAGCGGGGCCACCTATAATTAACGAGCCTACCTTCATTGATCTACTTCATTCTCAGAAATTTGCTTCTTCTAAATTAAAGAGACTTACATTCAATGTAACAGGTAATCTTTGGTCTCATAGTACGATGTCATAGTCATAATTATTACACGTACAAAAACAAATTCTTTTGGATATAAAGTAATAGCTATAATATGTACTGTAATATGTAATCATGAACATTTCTCAAAATAATTATATATTTCTTAGTGTTATTTTTCTATTTTTCCATTATTTTTTCAAAATAATGAAATGGGTAACATTTAAAAAAAATGTTTTGTACAACATTTTGATATAAAGCAAATTCACCGATGGAATAGTTAAAATAATTATTTTATAAAATTCTAACAAAATTTGAATAAAATGAAATATCTCTGGAGTAGTTTCAATAAACTAATGAATTAAATTTTATAAACACAAACTTATTTTTACTGACAGAAGTTGGACAAAATAAAACATGTAAAAGACATAAATCCTACCACATTCTTTGTCTTGGAATGGAACTGGAGCATAACTTGAAAACATGATACAGTAAATCATGAAAAATATAATTACCAGTATTTTTTTTAATTAAATACTGGCAAGGAAATTTTGTTAGAAATGTACAATAATGAACCCATTGAATTGTTCTGGTTTTTACACTGTCCTTTTAGATAGTTTTCTATTCAAAAGGTTTTAGATAGCCTCTATCAGACATTACCTACATTGTTTCTCATGTACTACACATTATTATAATGTATGTAGGTTTTGGATTATTATGTGTTTTATCATATCATATATTATGAATATTAATTATTATTCTTTTGTGTGTGTGTGTGTGTGTGTGTGTGTGTGTGTGTGTGTATGTGTGTGTGTGTGTGTGTGTGTGTATGTGTGTGTGTATGTAGGTTTTTCATTATTGTGTATGTTTTTTCATACCTGGTTTAGTTTTAAGAAATTGTTAATTGTCATATAGAGCTTACTGGAGTAAAATATTGTAAAATGTTATAGAGTACTTATTGTAGTAAAATATTATTATATACTACAGTATTGTGAGAAAAAAATACTTCTTTTCTTAGAAGAAGTATTTGTACTTCTTAATTCTGAGTTGTGTAAACAAAGATTTATATTAGAACTAAGCAGTCCAAATACAAGAGAGTCGGCCTAACAGATGATATAGGTTATTCAGATAGGACAAAAAAAACAACTCATTTCCAAAAATAAAAATATTCTTAAGCTAATATAATCTGGGATTGATTACCATCTGCATCAACGTTGGAATGTTAGTAGACAATTAAATCATGAATCTTAAGCCAATTTAGAACACAGGAATCATATAGAAATATTGACAGACTTAGTTTTCTTGTGGAGTGCAACTACAAATGAACGATGTGTGATCATATTGCTGTCTGATTACCTGCATGTGTGTTTAGGACCTGACCAAATGGTGATAATTGTTTTACCCAAAACCAACATCAAGCTCATGGGCTGGAGTTTTACGGAATTGACTCCAATACCAACCCATACTTGGGATGAAAGGCCTTCTTACTTGATCAGGTATACCAGAGGTCTCTCTGCTCCTACTTGGCAGTTCTGGTTTGATCTAGAGGTAAGACAAATGTAACATCACAGTTGTCCAAATAATTATTATTTATATAATAGAAATTAAAAATCAAAACTCAAAATACATACGGCAAGCTTTAAGCTGAAAACTTATAAAATATCCAACAACAAATAATATACTTGTTAATATACTTCCACTTTCTAGCAGTTCCCATTTTTGTAATTCAAAGGTATTTCCATACATATTGCAACCCTGTTCAGTTAATGATTGCTATATAATCCAAGTATTGTTTTAGGTTCCACCTGACTATAACGGCCCATCTTTGGACATTGCCGTAGTGGGTCATTATTATGAAAATAGACACCGTACATCAGAATTTAAAGATTTCCTGAAAAAAATACCGCAATGGGCGCATGTAACAGCGTGGACATCTACATTCAAATCTTATACATTTTAGAGTTTTGTTGTGATGTTTCAATTGATAAGACTGGGTGTAGGTTTAGGCTAGAAATAAATTTTTTGTATTTAGCTAAATAATGAATCAAACTTGATATTATTTAATAAATGTACCAAATATAATGTAAATAATATGGTTATAAAATGGCTAATCATGATATTCTCAAGTATTTGATTCCAAATTACAGATGTTCCAGAATATCTGATATGACTAATTATGATATTCTCAAAGCATTCAATTTAAATAACTGGCCATGCCAGAATATATGTGATGGAAAATCATGATATTATTAAAGCATTCAAGTCAACCCTTTGGCAAAGAGTACATTAAAAGTACAACAATGAGTGAGGACATCTGAAGAAATCGTTCATGTATGTAGCATTAATGAGTTTATATGCCATGTGATGTCTTCACCATTTTTGTGTTAATGTTGCAATTATTTTGTAAACAGAATAAAAGAAGATAATATGAAGTTATTATATAAACCCGTCTCACATTGGTACAATTTCCCGCTAAATAAAAGAAAAGTAGAACACCCATTGGTGGAAGACAAATAGGTGTTTCCAGAAAATCGGATGGACATGCAGTGTCAGTATAGCATGATGTTTGAAATATTGGTGGTAGTTATTATCCTATTGGCGGTATTTGAAGTAAGATGTGTGTTAGCAAGAGATTTTATTTCGATATTGTGATTGTTATACTTTTAAAGTTATTGTTATTTATTATTTAACTGGTTGTTGTTAATTATAGTTATCGTTTTTTTTTGTTATTATTTGTTGTTATTTGAAATTACTTTTTATTTTAACACAAGGAAAGTATATTAAAACAAATTATTTTTCATTTTTTTGTGTTTTACAATAAAATAAATAAGTTTTTATTGATTAAAGAAATTGTTTTACTCCTTTGTGACAGTTTTTGTGGTAATATGTTATAATCACTCATACTTAATTATAGATCACACACTGATCTGATCTCAGCTCTAAAGACGTCAGATGACGTCTTTACTCATCAAAGGGTTAAGTAACTAGCAATGCCAGAATATGTGTGATGGCAAATCATGGTATTATTAAGGCATTCGGTTTAAATAATAACAGGCTGTGCCACATTATCTGTAGTGGCTAATCATGATAATATTAAAATATTCAGTTAAAATAACAGGTTGTACTAGAATATCTGTGGTGGCTAATAATTATGATATTTTTAAAGCATTTCAGTCAAAATAACAAGTTGTGCGCTAGATTATCTTTGATGGCTAATTATGATATTCTGGAAGCATTAAATTCAATTTATGGCTGTGGCAGAATATCTGTAGTATTTCAGAATTTTTGAAAGCAGTTTTTTTTTATCTACAAGAAGCAGCTGTTGATCATCTGTTTCAATCGGAAGTTCAAATCATTTAAAATTTTATTAAAATATTTAAAATGGTCTAAATATAAAAAAATAGTTATTTAAATAAATCTTTATATAATTTGTTTTTAACTTTTAAGACAGCTGAGAGTACCGCAGTACTTCATTTTTGTTAATTCTGTTTTGTTATTCCTATCAACTCATCTCATTCATTTGTTTCATGATTCGTTTATACTAATTTTTTTTAAATAATGTTTTTAGAAACAAAAGACACTGAATTAAATTGCTCACTTTCAATTGAATAATAACATGATCTTAAGACTTTTAAGAATTCTTGTAATTATGAAAATTCATGAAATTTCTATTGAAATAATTATAAGCCTTTGTTTCTGAAATTTGCAACCTGTTGTGATCTTACCTACCTGCTAAAATTATTTTATATTTTATTATAATAATTAAAAGTACCTTCACTTTCCATACGTTGAGCACAAACATGTGTTAAATGTTAACATCCAATGGCAATTAATCAGTAGTTGTTTAAGTTATTAAATTTAATTGTTTGGTGATCTAGTGACTGGAATTATTAATCTAATGTAAATCACTGTCACTTTATATATATATATATATATATATATATATATATATATATATATATATATATATATATATATATATAAACAATATTAATATTTATTTTAAGAAAATATTTTTATTGGCATATTCAAAAGGCCAAATTTGTCAGTTTTAATATTGTTTACATTTTTTTTATTCTCCCCAAATTAATTTTACTTTGTTAATTCAACTTGAAGTAATATTATAAAATGTTATACTATCCGAATATTTTGTAAGTTCATTTTTACAAAATTCTATGCTGTAAAGTCATAATTGTTATATTTATTTTAATTGTAAAAAAAAGTGTAAAGCACAAGAAAAGAATTTATGAATTGTTTTGATTTTGAATTTAAAATTTGCTGTTTAAAAAATATTCTAAGATAAATAATTCTAAGATGTTAAGTATCTATACTTACCATTATTACTTATCAATATTATGTTTTTGTTTAGTGAAATTTGTTTATAAGATTTTTTTTTAATAATTTTAATGAACCGAGGTACCTTTTGTGCCAGTTGTATACATTAATGTTCACTTTTCTAGTTTCTGTTTAATGTTGTTATAAATCTGTTAGTATTGTAGTTAGTATAACATTAAGAATAAAATGCAAGATATTTTCATGATTTTATGTTTTGTTTGATAGGTCTACTACAGGAATATTACAATAATGTTTGATGATTTTAAGAAGTTCAGCTTCCTATATATTTATAATTTTTATGATAAAATTAATTTTTTAGATTGAAAATATTATATTAATATTGTTAAATATTATTATTAATATTATTTTATAATGTTGCTCAATATTATTTTATACTATATATACAAGGAGATATGATGCTGATTCATCCTAATAGCGTCAAAGTGTGCTTCAAAGAATAGGTATGCTACTAAAAGATTTTTTTAATTAGGTATTTATTCTAGACATGTAAGAATAGACAGTTTATAGGGGAGACTGGAAAAATAATTCTTCCACAACTTGTGAATCACCTGTAAATTTAAAAATAATTTACTTGTATTAACACAATATTTAGCTACTTACACAAATTTAAAATAAATTACTTTTGCCAAAATACACACTCCAAAATGTCTAGGGATGTTTATAAAAATAAAAGTTCCTTTTGAAATTTTCAAAATTAAAATAATTATTTTTCATTCAGACAGATGTTAGTTTTTAATGTTTCTTGAAATATTAAGTAGGCAATAAACATCATTAAAAATAATATAAAGTGATTAATTTTAAGGTAAATGAATAGGGTATATAAAAAATAGGATATAGTATTTCAGGCTATGTATTTTTAGAGCGAATCAATATTTTTACAAAAACTCTTCATTTCACTTGAAAAAACAAAAACTGAACTAGTAAAATGTACTTCAGTACAGAATACTATGTATTCTGATTGTAATAACTGCTTATATCATCCTTCTCTTCATGCTCTGGATGATATGATCAGTATGGTGTGGCGGAAGCATATGCCAGTGCTGTTGTAGTAGCTTAAGAAGTCTGTATCATTGTGGACATAACCCATATCAGGAGTGACATTTCTTTGAAGCATGTCCCACAAATGTTCAATGAAATTTAGGTTTGCAGATGGCTGGCCAGAGCATAACTTCAATTCCCTTTCTATTAAGCCAGTTGACAACCAGACCCTTAATGTGTGGAGTTGTATTGTTGTGCATAAGATGGAAATGGGGGAACCATTTTACCAGCATAAAGATAGTTTCCCAGTAAATCTACACATTTACAAATTCGTTCAGGAAAACAAGGTCAGTTCTTCCTTTAATGCTGATGACTACCAAACCACAAGTGGTACCACCTCTGTGTGGATGAACCTTCTTAGGAGATTTGAACCTTCTCTGTTATCAAATCCACACTGTTACTCAGCGACTGAAAAAGGAGAAATCCAAAGCGAGATTCATCTGTGAATATTAAATATGATAATGGTAGGCTGACAAAGCGCTATATCACAAGGTACGACATCCCCATCTTGGGTACCGGAGGAGAATGCTGTCTATACCTCCTCACATTCTGCTGACAATGCTCTGACTGGTGTTGAAAGCCTCAGCAACCTGTATGTGACACATCCTTGCTTCAGCATCTCTTACTTGATTAATTTCATCTGAGGAGAGATGTTGACTTTCTATAGAATAAGACAAGACACAGACCATGAGATTTAAGTGTATTGACTTGAACACACACACAAAATTACAGTGACTACTAATGGCACAAACACTGTCAATTTATTATCAATGAGATAAAACAGTAATAAAGGGAAATCTATTCACAAAAACTTTAAAGGTATTGCTGCTGATAAAAAAGAGTTCAAATTTTCAGCAATTTAATGCAGTCTGGTCATTAAAACAGTAAACAAGGTAAGAAAGGTAAAATTTTATTTTCACTTTATCCAAAACAAGGAAAGTCTTGAATACAAAATATCCCTAGAATTTTTGGATGTGTGTATAATAATTGATGCCAATTTATTACTAGTGTTAGTGGCTGTATTACCTCAGATTCCATCACTGCCTTGGGGTAGTGCCTCCAGGATATATGTTTGCACTACTTATTAACTATGATTATATATTTTTACACTATTGTATTGTAAGTGAAGTTGGACAACTGAATAAATGGATTTTACAGGTTAATAATGCACGTTATCAACATATTAGGCCTATGCTATTGTAAACTTAAAATATAGAAATAGAAATTAATCAATTATATAATAATAGTAATGTGCCTCTTTCACAACTAGTAGTAATGGCAACAACCAGCTTTTGTAAATTCAGTCCTAAAATTTTGTACAGTTAAAAATCTCCGTTTCATCCATCACACATCTAAATAGCAGAAATTTATAAATATTTATTTTTTGGGTCAAGTTAAAACAAAAAAAACCTAA
This sequence comes from Callitettix versicolor, assembly GCA_022606455.1. Lineage (NCBI taxonomy): Eukaryota > Metazoa > Arthropoda > Insecta > Hemiptera > Cercopidae > Callitettix > Callitettix versicolor. The sequence goes on along the minus strand of CM040191.1, from coordinate 35,099,896 downwards.
ACTTCACTTTTGTCAAAAGCTGTTACACAATAAGGCTAGTAGCATTAGGTTTCCTTAAATTTATGTTTAATTATTTTTTTTAAATCATAAGTTAATACTCTCCAGTCATTTTGTTTGAAAATATTTTATCTTCTTGAATTCTATATTTTTAAGTTAATTCAAAGCTGAATACTTTAATTCAGTCAGTGTTAAGTACTGTAAAACATTTTTTATTACATTAAAGTTTGATTTACTGTTTGTTTCTTGTTTGAAAGGGAACACTGGTTTTATTCCTAATAAAGGATTACTAACATTTTTAACTTTTAATCTATCACACATTGTTATGTGATATAAAAATTTTATTGTAACATTTTTTACCAATTAATGGCCTATTCCTAAAAACTTCTACAGCCAAACTTAACCAATCATCTCTACACTTAGCTTTCTCAGTGGTCCTTTTCCATAATCAACACCATCTGCAAACAGATGGGGCCAGTACTCCATGGCAGCTTTACCCAAATTAAAATGGTGACATTATCCCCCCTCTTCCCAGTATGATAATATGGCAGACAATACTTTTTACTTACCTAATGCAATGAAGCCGAACATGATTATATGAAATATTAAGGAAAATTTATGCTTTAATACTATATATATATAGTTATATGTATATAAAAACAATTATATCTATATAAAAAATTATATAGATAGAAATACAGCTGGTCTCCCCTAAGCTAACTGATGTTTTAATTCTAAAATTACCATATTTTGAAATGGTCAAGGTTGGGCAAACATTAGTGTCCCTATTGCTATTTTATTTTGAATAAATTCTTACTCTTTAAAAAAATTTAATTTATTAATTTTTATAAAAGTTGTATAATTTATTAGACATTGTTTTCAGTAGTATGAATTTTATTGTCTCCACATTAAGAGGTTGTATTATTGGTGCTAGCTTTTAAAATTGATTCAAGGAGAAACTTCTAGTTTATGATGCTCAAAAATGCTTAATTATTTCTGTAGACAAAAAACTTGATTTTATGTCATATTAATTTTTACCATCGATTGTGTGCCAGGACAAAAAATGTTATCAGTAAGTAGTTTATTTTGATGTAAATGTATTTGTTAATACATTTATGTTTGTGTGAAGGTACAATAAATTTATTTACATGGTTATGACTTCCGAAATTACGGATTTTTCATATATTTTTAGTACTGTATCCTATGTATCCTTTATTATAGATTTTCCTATCAAATGGTTTAAAGTGAACTGTCTACAAATTTGTATATATTGTAACCATAAAGGGTCTAACAGGTAATGCTGACCTAAAAGGTTTTTTACTAAAAAAAGTTTAGGTGTAATTTTACTAAATTAATTTAAATTCAATGTTTTTTAGATGAGTCAAAAATTATTTTTTCTCATTGTTTTCTGTTTAAATTTAAGTAAAGTATTGAAAAACTAGTTATATTAAGTATTAATTAATACTATTAAGTATTAATAGTAATAGTAATATATATATAAGAGAGAGAGAGTTAATTTGGACCAGATTTGAGAGATTCCAGTACCACTATTTAAAAAAAAATTATGATAGTTAAAAATATTAATTTAATTACATATTACTCTATTGTTAGTAGTAGGCCTGGCTTAATACTTGTTACACTTCACGTAAAAAAAGACATTCATAGGTCATAACAACTGATTATGATGTAAGGCCATGGTAGTTTGGCTTGATGACTCCGTTGAAGTAAGTAATGGATGAAAAAACTTTTTCCAATAACATTTTAGAAAAATGAAATTACTAACCATCAAGTTCAAGCTCAATGAAAAGCAACTAATTACAGGATTACGAGAGTATCTCCACTTCAGAAAGTTCTAAAAAGTTTCATCCTTTGAAATAGTCAATTTTATAGGTATTTCACTGAGTGAATGTGGAAGAGGTTTCCCATAGATGAACTTCGTTATCACACCATTGAGATCATTACTGAATATTGTAACAGTTTCTGACCTTTGGCCCTTTAATCCAGCAAATTATGTTGACTCAGCTTGTATCTGGACACCATTCAGTATCAGCCATCAAGAAAGAAGTATAGTGAAGACATGTTGAAATTTTGGACAATCTTTTAGAATGGGGTAGACAACTTATTAAACAAAAATGTGTTTTTTACTGTTTTTATTACTATACTACAGCACATATAGTACATATTTGTACTATTTTTGCAAAACAAAATTTGGAATTAAATGTTAAAAGTTTTTGTATAACCAACAATTTTTTTCAGGCTAGTAATTTGGAATACCACCTACCCCAGAAAGTTACAGTTCTGGTTGCAATTCAGAAAGTTAATTTCTATAAATCAAGCCCTGTGTGTATATATATAGTACACTTTATAGAAAAAATGCTTTAAAAATTATATATCTCATTCCTCTATAAGGGATTTTAGGATAGACAGATCTTAAAATTTTTTTAAAATATGCTACTGTTTTTTTGTTTTAGAATTAAAATGTTGGTACAAATGTTTTTTTTTGTTTTGGAATGTTTAACATGAATAAAATCTAGTTAACAATACAAAGATACTTTTTTGACTGTAAATTATTTATAAAATGTAAAATAATTAATTACTGAATCATTTAACTAATACTATTTTTTCTGATTAGGTATACAATACTTTTTGTACAGCATAACACATATTATTTTGTTGTTTATGATGAAAAATAGTATCTTTTAGTTTGATACACCTGGAAACATGTGAGTCATTTCCTGTCTGCTGCACAGAATAAGTGAGTCCACTACAACAATATCCAACAAATAAAACAGATATTTGGCAATAAAGTGGACACTGTGCACTACACTGCCCATGTATGACAACTTCTGGTTTCTGAATGTGTGGAGCACTAGGAAATTTGCTTATAATATCTGTTATGTGGTTTAGATCTACTTTGTTTTTTAGTGAGAGCAATTATCACTCTTTTATCCCTCCAGAAAATCAGAGCTGTATCACTTTTTCTACTTATTCTCCAGCTTTCAATGTTTTAATGGAAGTTTGAATTTCCTTCCAATTTCCTATAATAGTTCATGTTAAGTACATACTCATTTTGTAGAGTTCCCAAGCTAGCTGAGGCTATTATACACAGACCACAGAAAAAAAATCATTGGTCATTCGTTATTCCTATGCACCATGAGAGGTAAGGCCAATTCTGCCATATTGGTTAAGGCTAGAAACAATAAATGTATTGCAGAAAAGTAAGAAAATTTAATTCGTGCACTTTGAATACACTGCAATTAGATACACTTATATTCAACTTAAAATTTGAAATTATGTATAATAAAAGTTTATTAACTGTGCTGTGCTTTTAAGTTCTCTTAAAAGTGATTTAGTCACAATATTTTGGAGAAGGCAGCCGACAAAAATCATGGTTTTGCTTCATTCACAGTGCCACTAACTCTGCTTTGTGCCAGTGTTGGTTGGCTGGAAGTAACTTTGGCCTAGTTTCAGCTTTATGTTTGCTTTTCAATGGTTTTATTACCTTTTACCTAATTTGTTTAAAATTGCAATTATTTTAACTCTCTGATAACACGAATAGACATTTTTTGTTGTTGTTATTTTAAGGTGAAAAGCACATTGAGGATATTATCGCCTTCATAAATTAAGTGTGAGTGTAAAGTTTAAAGGTTGAAGTGTGTGTTAGACTCGCGTACCGCAAGGGACGTCTAAATCTTCTCAGTAGGTGCAGCTAGTCCACACCCCCTGCTAGGGAATAGACAAAATACTAGATTTGTAGTGATTGCTAAATATTACTTTACATTCTATACACAATGTTAAATAAAATTTACTCTGTAATGAAAAAAATTGGTACACTTGAAAAATACCGCACAATTAAAATAAAAATTTAATACAGGATAGAGTAATATTCCACTTTTAATAGCACTTTATTTGTAGACTATTAGCCTAGAAAGTTGACCACTTTTATTAAGAGATGTCTGATTTTAGTGTAGTAATTCATTAGAATTTTTAGTGTAGTAGTTTAATCTAACAATGACATCCTTTCCATAAATTGGTGAACAGCACATGGTCTAGTTTAGAATGTTTAAATATTAAGTCAATATTGAAAGCATATAAAATAAAAAACAAGTGAGTATTTACAACATTTATGTTTATAAAATGTAAACTATATTTTTTAAATTTGTAGAACTAATATGGTAGGGCATAATTTGAGCTTTATTAAAATCATTGAAACGTTTTCTCTACAAAAAATTGAAAACTATTTTTTTTTCAAATTGGAAAATTAAGAAAAAGTCATATTCATAATTGCTTTTCTAAAACTTAGATACAGGCTGACATAAATACATAAGTTTTAAATTTAAAAATGGTGGTTTGAAATGACATTATGCTTTTCAAATATTGGAGATATTCTTGAAAGAAGTAGGCATGCCATTTTGAAGTAATGGGAAGAAGGTAAATGGGTTGGTATGATTAAGTGTTGTGAGAAGGTTTGTTGAGTTTTGAAAATAGTATGATTTTTGAAAGTTTCTATTGAATAGAAAAATGGGTAGTTCTTAGAATTGAATTGTATATTTCTGTCAATCCAGGTAATTTTTTGTTAGGCAATTTTGATATTACTTCTTGGACTTGTTTCACAGTTAGTGGTTTTGGTGGTAATGGCAGTGACAAAGGAGGAGAAATATATTCTCTGACATGTGAAACGAAGTTACCATAGTTCAAACAGCACATCTAATGAGATCAGGTTAAATGCTTTTTCCTGATCTGTTTTAACTCTAAATTAATCTTGACATTGAAGCAGATGGATGGTTGTATGTCAAAGCAGAACTGATAATGATTTGTTTTGTTGCCTGCCATAAGATGCCATCATCTATATTAAATTACCATCTTAGGTGATTATCAAATTTTTGTCCTTTGAAGTTGAGTTTTGTTTTGTAGCTTTTTTGAGAGTATGTTAAATTTAATTTTGTCATCTGAAATTCTAAAGTACTGCCATCATTTTCTTGCTCCTCGTTTTGCTTGAATAATATTTTTTATATTATTCAGTTTTGGATGCTATTTTTGTGACTGAAAGAAAGTAATGAAGATTTTCATGTTGCACTTGAATGGTTTTTGCAAAACACTCCAAGTTGCTGCACTTACTTTTACTTTTGCTGTTTTGATTTCTTCTGAACTACAGCTGATGAATCAATTCTATTGTTTCTTGTTGCATAGCAACAGATAAACAAAAATATTATTTTGAAGCAAAATTGTCTAACCTCACTTGTCAAATAAACACCAACAAAATTAAGATATTATTTAAATAAAAATTAAACAAAATTCTTGAGTTTATGATAACACACCTTTATTATCACATATACCATATACCTGATGAACTCTAAAAACAAAAACAAAATTATAACAACTTTTAAGTAGAGCCAAAATTAATCTCAGTGAGACACAACAATCAAATCTGGTATAATCTAGCAAACAATTTATTATTGTTATTAGGCTTCAGATCTAGCAGGCCTTGAAAAACATCTGTTCGCAAAGGACACCGCCAAAAGCGACGCCATATTGGATTTTAAAAAACAACAAAAAACAAACCGAACTAAGTCGGCCAAGATCCAAACCAAACCAAACAACCAAAGTCAAACTGCCAAACCCAGATAGAACAGCAGACGAGCGCTGTCCGCAGTCTGAAGCACGTATGTGCGTTGTGAAGTTTTAGTTAGTTTTAGTTTTTGTATTGAGTAATGTGTTAGTAGGGCGTTAATTGTATTTTCCAAGTATTTATAATTATGTGTGCAAACATTTATGAGTGACTAGTTTAATGGTTTGTTTCATCATCCGTAAATGGGTATTGTGCCTGTTGTTTAATTTGATACCTCCATGCCTCGAATAATGTCAAACAAGCAAAAACAAAAGCAAATAAGGTAAGCAATGATGATTATTGTTTACTTTTATTTTCTTGTTAGTCTGATTTGTTGATATCTATTTATAGCTTTTTTTTCCATTTATAACCGAATATAGGCTACTAATATAACATTACAAAATGTTATTTGATAACCACTTCAGTGACTAAGGCAGTATAGGTAATAGGCTTATATTGTCTGTAGGCTATACTCTATAGGTATACAGGTAATAATTAATATGGGCTACCCCCTTTGGCCTACTACCTGTGGTGACAACTGTTTACATCCTAGATGAATATATGCATTATTTATGCACCATTGACACAATAGGTAAACCATTTAAGGACTGTTAATTACTAATTTGTTGAATAATTTGTTAACCTTTGTTGTTTGGTTTACTTCAGTAGCAAGTATAGCCTAATTTTGTAATCTCAGTCCATTTGTTGTAAATGTTTCTACATGTATGAGACTTTGTAATGTTTAAAAAACTAGATTTTTATACAGAGTAGAGGCTAATGGATTTTTTGAATTTCTTTTCTTTTAAATCTTTGGCCATTTTCATAATTTTTGCTCCAAAATACTTTGTTACAATAATAGGCTAATAATACAGAATATAAAAGTGCGGAAGCTATAGGAAGTTTGAAAAAAAAACAACATAAAAGTCATCCACATAACCTAAAAATTACTACCATGTGAACTTGTTTTTCATCAACATAATTAAATGTATGTAATTAATAATAAAAGCAATAGAAACTTTTGTTTTAATTGATAATGCCTTAGCCTAGTGGTTCTTTGAAAATTAGTCTTTATATGTTAGAACATACAAATAGTCTAACAAACGTTTTGAATGAAGCAGAATACAGTCGTTTAAACAGATATAATAAATATAGTTACTAAATTGCATATTTTATGCACACACTAGGCCATAAATGAAATGCTCCCTAAGGCTTAGTAGTCAATGTGGGTAAGACACCTGTCAATCTGCTGCATCTCTGAATTGCTCACCTCAGTGACGGGTTTGAGATTCAGTTACTGCTGCGGCTTTACCCTTTCTGTTAACGCTGATCCCTTGTCATTATTAGCCTGGTATAAAGTATATACATTAAAAAAAAGTAAAAAACTGCCAGTGTCAGTTTTATTATATATAATTAACTACACATTTGTTATAGATTATTTTTTGTTACTAAATGTTTTACAGTCTTTTTCATTTCACTGTTTATTAACATTCCTTTGTGACCATCACTTTGTTCCACAATTCATCATTAATTTTTATCTCACTTGGACTTAAACAACTCAAACTAGGCCCGCCACATTTGTAAGCAAATAACAAGATTAAAATTTTGCTAAAATTTAAAAAAAACTAACTAGGCTAACTAATCCTGACAAGGTTTTGTATGCAGTATAGATTTTGTGCAGTTCAGTAATACAAATTTTGTTTTTCTGAAATAAATCTATTATTTCATGCAAACAAAGCAATTTTGCCTGCTTATCCCCCATATTGATCCCATATTCTTATCCCATTTATTGATTTCCAAAAAATCTCTGCAGCAACATTTTTTGTCACAAGATTAGCTTACTATTATAGCATATCCTGTAAAAGACCATATTTTCGATTAAAAAAAAAAAAAAAAAGATTTTATTGCTTATGCTGATAGGCTATTGGAAAAGAGACTGAGGTCCAATTCTAACCAGTCAAGGTTTTTGGGTCAGGTTGTGTATTTACAGTTAAAAAAATCCCTGCGACTGTAGATAAATTATTACACAATTAGATGTTAAAAAGGCTAAATAATGACATCAGAAATTACATGATTCAATATCTTGTAGTAGTTGATGTATGACCATATAGGCCTATAACAAATCTTCTACAGATAGAACAAGGAAACTAGTGAATCTCATACTTCACGAAAACTAAATCATACGCTCATATTTAACATTAAGTAAATCTTCTTGTATTTGACAATTAAAAATCAATTACATTAATTAGAATGAGACGTAACTTAGAGATCATATCAGACAGTGATGATGATGTTTTTAATTACTGATTTGAAAGTGTTATATTTGCACTAAACAAAGAAAGATAATTATCCTGCCTTAATCAGGATTGTAGCCTAGTTTACAGGTATGCAAAAAAACTTTGAATTTTCACCAGCTCATAATCAGCACACTTATTCAAATTGTATAATACTAATTTTTATTTATTATTTAAAATTTTTGTTGTTATTTTAAGGCAAAAAGCACATTGAGGCTATTATCGCCTCCCTAAATGTAAGTGTGAGTGTAAAAAGTTAAAGTCGTAAGTGTGTATTAGACTCAGGTACCTTGAGGGATGTCTAAATCCTTTCAATAACTGTAGCTAGTCTGCACCCCCTGCGGGTTTTTTATTATTTAAAAATTGACGAAGATAGACTAGTTTGTCTATCTTATAGTTATAATGGATTCTACTTATAGGTTCTTATCACAACTAATTTAGGGTGATAAAAAGCTGTAAAGGTTTTCAGTTCATTTACCTTTTGGAATCAAACTTGAGTAGGCTATTTTACAAGGTTAGGTTTTTTTTCTTAAAATTGTTAAAATGATTATAAAATTTTATAAAAAAAGTAATGGTGGAATATTGTTATTGTTGATTCAGACATTTGCCTTCATTTGTGTACATGGAAATAAAACACTATGTTTGGAGAGTATGAACTCTCGTTCTCTCAAGTGCCTAACATAGAGTTAACAACAACTAGAACATAAACCTAGGTTTCTTAGGAATATGTTGAAATACTAAAATTTAAGAACAAAACATTCAAGGCTGATAAGTAGAGCGATCAAAAAGAAAACTTAAGATTTTGGGGCATGTGATCAGAAAACCACATGGTAATGGTAATGGTAAATAGTAATCAATAAGGTTTTTGTATTTGACTTGTACGCATCCCTGTTTTTATATACTCTTTGTCAGCATATGTATAGCTTTTTAATTTTCTGTGTGACTGTGGTTCTGTGATCACAACATATAAATCTTAAGTTTTGTTCTTTGTTTTTATTGTAAGCATTGTATTTTAACATAGACCAAGGCTATTCTAAGTTCTAGTTATTAAGTTTATATTGTTTAAGTTAGGTACTTGAGAACTAAAGCCATATTCTTGAAAAGTTATATAATTGTTTCCATATAGGCTACACAAATGATGGCAAGTGTCCAACCAATAACTTATATTGATACAAAAAACCTAGGCTAAATGTATTGCTTAACAAATTATAAGATGATGAGTATACAGTTTTGGCAAATAGCATTGACTGATTGTTTTGAAATTTGATATAAAAGTACTTTGTATAAAGCCTGAATGATGGCTGTGTAAGATCATTTCCATTTCAAGATGACGGCCTCTAGTTTAATAATGACTGTTGTAGTTGCTTGTTGTTTCCTGTAATACGGGCTGAACAGCATGGACCACTTCATGGAAAAAGAGCATAAAATTTCCAATAAAATTGGTCCGGTAAATTTTATTTACAGATTAATAAATTACTGATTTTTTATTATGACTGATTTTTTTTTATTTTATTGATTAAATTCGCAGAAAATATTACAGGCACATAAGAGTGGTGTCATATCGCATTGACCAAGGAATTAAGAACATACTGCAAGTTTTACTGTTCTTTGAAGTAAGTAGTTATATCCTTTTGAAAGAAGAATATAATTAAAATGGTGGGGCCTCCAAAATATGATTTATACACAGGCTAAAGCACAAAATGCTTTCATAGATGGTCTCAAAATACAATGTTAGGCTTTCATTTTTTAAACCTCCCTTTACCAAATATTTTGTCTCCAAACCGTAAGTTCATTGTGTTTTTATATTTTTGAGCAATTCCAATTTGCTCAAATGGGCAATTATTTATTATATATGGAGATTTAAGTAAACTGCTCTTTACTAATAGGTAGGTCAGTTAGCTTTGTTCTTTTTAGGCAGCGGATGGGAGTCCGTGCATCAAACATATTTTGAATTTCAGTGTTTGCATGAGCTTGGAGATGTTGATGTTTCGTTCCCTGCATTTTTTCCTGTTTTTGTTTGTTGTTCCTGATATTTAGAGCATATACAATGCTTCCTAGTATCTTGTTCTTTCTGAAAGCTTTTTGTAATATTTGTGTTTGATTTTTTTGTACATCCCTACCAGTTGCAGGTGCCATGGGTTCATATCGTTTTAGCACTTGAACTGTAAACTAAGTTCAGCTTGTTGACCAAGGATCCAGTACATCTGTTTGAACTTGAGATTAAGTTCCTCCTTCTTTTTCTTTAAAAGTGCTTTCCAGTGTAGTTTACCATGTAGCGTCATTCATAGACAGATACTTTGCTGTGTTGCTGTGTGAAACCTGCTTCATATTAATAGTTATTGGAACCTATTGGCTCTTTTTGCTGGTGAAGTTGAAGTAAACTAGTTTTATCTCATTTAGTTTAATTCTATACTTTTTATTCTCCATCGACTCATGTCGTTCAAAGCACTTTGCTTCTTTAATAGTATTTCTTCTATCATAATCATAATGTCATATGCCAATGTTGCTAACATTGTTCCTTTGTTCTGGCAAGCCTCTTATGTACAAAAGATAAAATACAAGTCCTAGTACACTACCTTAGTACCTGATACTTAGTAAAAATTGTTTGTCAGATAATAATAATAATAATAATAATTTAACATTTATAATGGAATACCTTTTGTAATTTTGTCATACAAATATAGTGCATGTAAAAACCATAAAAAGAAATCATTACAATATCAGTATCTGTAGCAGTGCAAACATTTTTATACAGTAGCCTGGTTTTACTAAAAGAAATGAGTAGGACCTGAGTATTTACTTTCAGTGAAAAAAGTAAAGGTTTCAATGATTTGGTTGTCTCGGATAAAGTACTCTTTTAGATCTACAAAGAATTATGAGTTATATTATGGAGTGATTCATGAGTTTAGTAGCTGAAAAATCTTTCTGTTTAACAAAAAAACATTTAGGTCTTATGACTTTAGCATTATTCTAAATAAGTTTAAGTGTAAAATTCCATTTGAAAGGAAGTAGTATAATAGTTCAACAATTATTATGATCAATAAGTGATCATAATGAACTTAGTGATTGCAGGGTCATATACAGTATATTTCAATTGCGGATAGGCTAGTAATAGTACAAGTTTTATACATGCACCACACTTTTATCACTGACATAAAACATTACAGTAATACAAGCTAGTGTTTTAGCACCTTATAAATCTTAGAAACATTTAATTGTATCACAAACTTAACATGTTTATTGTTTAAAATATAAAATAAATTCTTATAAAACTGCTATGTTCAATAACATTTTAATATTATAGTGTAGTAGCATAGAAATATGATAATAAGTAAACCACATTTAAAATATATTACAAGACTGGTAAATACAATATTACAAATAATAATATGAATGATTACAAGAATAAAATTAATTTGCCTACAATGTTACAATAAAAATTATTAGACAGATAATAATTATACACTATAAAAATAACAAAAATTATGTTAAATTATTACGCAAAATATATGTAGGCTATGTTAAAAAAATCAGTTATTTAGTTTGGTTAGTCTATCAGGTAATTATTTAGTTTATTTCTTTAACTTGTTCATTTTCATAAATATGGTAGATATAAAAGATGGTAGATATCATCTTCTCCATCTTAAGAATAAGGTTAGCTAGATGACCATCATTAAAATCGTTGACATTGTCTTCCCCCTAGTAAGTAGGTTTTCAAAGAATCTTTAGTGCACTTCTGATACATTTTAGCAATTTCCTTCTATCGTTAAGTTTCTGTTCTGATATTGGATGCCCATTAAGGAGTGGTGGCCATTTTTTTTCTGTCACTGGTGGCTACTTGTAGTTAGAGTAAATCTACATTGTGGGAATACTTCTTGAAAGAATTCTTGGACTTGATTTTGCCACTTCGATTTCTTAATTTTCAGCCAGTGGAATTTTCTTTCCTTTCATCCTTTTTTCTGATGGAAACCAAAAACTTTAAATCAGGCTGAAATCCCTGTCATTAGATTAGTAACTATGCCCACTAACGCAAAATCTGTGCAACTAGATTTTCGCTGACTGCAATATCTTGAGCTACATTGCAGGCTACATCTATATCAGTACCCATACTGTAGTTCTGTCCACCACATGAATCAGACTAAGGTGTTGGTTTTTTTACTTGGAATGTTCTCTTTGATTTATTTAATTAAACATGAACATCTCTTGTTTCAACCAACCTGATTAGTATCTAAATTATGAATACTGTGATTAAACAATGAAAGTTGTCTTAACTAATATGCTTCTCCAGTTACAACTAACAGTTGCCGTAGGCAAAGGACTTTTTTTTAATATTAAAGTTACAATGAGATTATCTTTATTTACTGCTTATTCACTGTCCTTTGTACAAAGAATGACACTTGCAGACTCTGCTTGTAGAGCATGTAGTTTATGCTCACATGTTAGCTTATAGATCAATAGCAGTGTTTTTGGTTTTGTTCACCAGCTGGTTTGGATATTTGAGAATTAATTTGAATACAGTATTTAAATAGTTATAGGCTTTGTATGTATCTTTAAAGAGTTTTAAATTTATGATTAAAATCTTTGTAGAAGATCCTCTTGTAAGTACTAACCCATTTTCCCCACTCAGAGGGTGGAATCATGATTTTCCATTCATTTTTCATAAACAAACATTTTGTTTATTGAATACATTTTCATTAAATTTAGGTTGTGATAAATATAGCACATCTGGTGTATTGCGTCTTCTTCTATATTGGTTCTTAGAAGCTGGAGTAGACCTTGTGTAGTCAGTGTGGCATTGTATGGTTTGTGACAACCACAATTAATAGCCTGTAAATGACAAAGCTTGTAAATGGATAAATGGTTAAATGGAGCTTGTAAACTCTAAATGGATGAAACTTTTTTTTTAACTATGGATTCTAACATTGTCAACTTGAAGTGCTTTCTGATACTACATTAACTTACACACTAGAATTTCCTGTAATCCAGCTCATTAGGCTACACATCTGGCTCAGGGGCTAACATACAGAACAGGTTTGGTAGAGGTTCCTAGCGGGATCTAACCTTTCTTCATCTCTTGGCTCTTGGGATAGAACTCTTCGTTCCAAGGCAAGGTGGAACAGTATATGGAAAAGGCTGTGTGGCTAAGGGTGAGCTTAGCTTGAGTGTATGGATTCTGGATTCCAGGCAACTTATATACGCGTGTTGTGTGGTTCTGTACGTAGGGGGGACATTTTATTTCCCTATGTACTTTGCGAGCTTTTGATGGCTAGAAACCAATTATGAAAACCTGAAAAGCTTAAAAACTCTGGGGAAGTGGGAAAAGCGGACCTGGAGAATGAAAATAGCATAGAGGTGGTGGAAACTAGGGCTGTATCTGACTCCATGGAACCCACAGGCAATGAACTGCAACAGACACTAGGTGGATCTACCAAACTTGCAATTGAAGAAGTGAGAGATGTAGTTGAACACTTCAGATCAGCCAGGCTGTCTGCAAACATCTATTGGGAGTGCAGAATTGCAAACTGAGAAGAGAGGAAGTGGTAGGAAAGGTCTTCCAATTATACGTAGACATATAAAACGCCCCAGAATTAAACCTTTGTGGAAGATAAAAACAACTCTTATAGATCTGAGATGACAGAGCTCACAAACTCCAAGACTGAAGGGCTGTCAGCTAGAAACATTACTATCGAGAAACTGTATAAAGGCTGTGCTGAATGAATGCCAGCAGGAGGCAAAGGGTGTTTGGTTTTCAGGACTTCCAGCAGAATGAGCTCGCCAGTGACTACTAAACCAATTCTACTGAATTAGAATCGAAGAGATTGCTGTGGCAGGGACCACCAAACCTCATAACCTCTAAAAATATCAATTTGGCTCTTAGTAGTTGAAGCTGTTTTCTTTTTGTGTTTAATGGGTACTAGGCCTACCGTAATAGATTTAGTAATTTTTGCAATTAGAATGTCCCAGGACGCATCTACTATATAACATACAAAGGTTTTGCAAATATGGCTCATACAATATTCTGTCTGAGCATTTCAAATGACACTTGTAGTCAAACTGTTCATATGTTGCTTTCTTTTCTTTAATAATATCCTGCACATAAGCATAGCTTTCACCTGCCTTGCAATTACACTTCTGAAGATTTTTTATCCACTTATATAGCTGAGTATTCAATTTTCATTTGGTCGTTCATGTTTTAGGTTGATTTTAGAATCGGTGTTGTTATTACTGAAATGTAGTGGTTCTTTTCAGAACCAGAAATGTGGAATTATACATTTTGATGTCAGGTGTAGCATTTAGTCTTAGCTGAATTATTTCAGTGACAAGCTCATTAAATTCAGTATTGTTTTTTTGTTGATCTTAAGCTGTTTCCTGCAGCTCTCTGAGCACATCATCGTATAACCTTGGATTTATTTTTTCTCCCAGTAGTCGAATTTACTCATCACTGTTATCTAAAAAAATAATATGATAAACACACTTGTAGAATTTGTAACAGAAAAAATACATACAGCGTAAAAATTAGATCAAACAAAATTCAGTTTACCAAACCAGTCTATTTCGGTTTTAAGATAACATAATTAGAATAAAGTAAAATATAAGTAGGTAAAAGTGTATAAATACAATATATACAATGTATTTTGTGTTCTGTATGTTTATGTCATTACATTTTTAATGGTTTTATCATCATCCCCTTTGTAATATAAATTATTGTAATATAAATTATTTACAGTGCCCTTGAATTTTTAGTAAAATGTCTTAATAGTTATTACAGGAAGTTTAATAAATTCTAGAAAACGAACATACTGGTATTTAAGTAAAGATGAACATATTTATTTCATGTAAATTTACAGTAATGGACTCTTTTTAATTTAAATTATTTCTTAATACACAATACAAATCTTAATTTACAACTAATGTAATTTATTATCTTTTAGGCATTCAACCTATTAATATGCCATTAACTTTCACCTTTCAGTCAGAGAGAACTAAGTTTGCCTACAGCACTAGTTAAAACTAAACAGTGTTCAACTAGACAGTAATTTCTGGACACCAATCCTGGATATTTTTTTAGAATAGAATGGCGTGGGTGGTGCAACTTTTAAAAAATTCAAACTTTAAATTACATCACATTTTTTACTTAAAATTCAATTGTTACAGTTGTATTTACTTTTAAGCTGCTCCCTTGCAACTGATACGGACATTCTTCCTCTTTCAGCTGACCATAGTTTTCCCATAATGGAAAATACTCTTCCAACTGGTGTTGGTGCACCTGGTAAGCATATGTAAAACTCCACCAATTTGAAAATGTTGTTGAACTCTCTGTTGTATTTCCTCATTGACTTGAACACCTTTCATTTCTGTTAACATCAAACACATAGTCTATATCAGTTGGATTTGGTACTAAGATGTTTACAGTCATTCCATTCTCCTCCAGTTTTGATTAGGTTTTTTTTTGCATTTTCAAGGTCAACCATGAAATTTGTCAACACTAGACGCCCACAGTTTGCTGTAGTACATACCAGTGTCATAAAACTGTGTGACACTCTCAATAACTTGTCTTCTTCAACTTTACCATCACATTTTAGTAGTTGGTTAAGTAGTTATTTTGCCTTCAAATTGTACAGATCTGTGTGACTTGCTCTCTCCTACCTGCGATGCCTCGGAAGCAGTCAAATCATCGCACTCTACCTTTAAAGTTTTTTTTTTTACAAAATCTGCAGCAACCTATGAACAAAAATAACGAACAGTTCATTATCTGGGTTGTTGAAAAAGTTCACAATCAAGTTTGGTCTGTGTTCGTTGGCTAGAAAGTATAACATTAGCATCTTGAACTGAGGAAGAATCTGGTGGTTTTCGGATAAAATATTTTGAACTTAACACTTGTGAATTTGCAGAACGTCTTCATTTTGGTTACGCTGACAGTGCATTGATAAAAATGCTGTACAATTTAATGACAATTGCTTCGGCAGGAAAAGGAAGAACACGTGCTGTTTGTACAGTATTGTACTGATTTTTTTTTTTTAAGGCAAAAAGCACATTGAGAGGCTATTATCGCCTCCCTAAATGTAAGTGGGAGTGTAAAGTGTTAGTTGTAAGTATAAGTTTGTGTTAGACTCGGGTACCGCGAGGGACGTCTAAATCCTCTCAATAGTCTGCAAGCCCTGCGGGAGAATTATTGTACTGAATGTGGACTGAACAATTCAGAGAATAGGTGTTTCTAATTGGCCTGCAGATTCTTGAAAACATTTTCTTGATCTCGCCTGTAGACACCACCAAATTAGAGTTGGTGTTGTCAGCACAAGGGGCTACTATTTTAGGCTCAAAATCAAGTGAATATTTATTGATTCTGTTTAAAATGTGACCAAGAAGAATTTTTACATTCCACGTATTTCATCGGGCACTTTTTTAAAATAAATCAGTTTCACATTAACTCTATTATTTGCAGTAAAATACATAAAAACAACAGGAGTTAGTTTATGTATTTTTTGTTGGATCAGTTTAAATTGTAATATAACGCTTTTCAAGTCATTCTGCGACTCGTTAAAAATCTACAGAGAGATTACACTGACTATTATGGCTTCGGTTTTTGTGCGAGCTGCTGAAAATTTAGGTTTAAACAACATTTTCACAAGTTTAGACATTTAGTCTCTGGTTTTATAACTTAATTCATGTTTCGCAGTGTGATAGGCAAGTTTTGCATCATTTGCAGCACATTGCAACTCATTCAATCCTGGAAGTTCCTTTCTTCTTCTTATTTTTATAAAGTAATATTTTCAGATAAAGCTGCACTTAACATGATTAATATCAAGCGCCTCTTTATTCTACCGAAATTTCTGAAGTAACATATCAGACAGCAGGAGCCATAGTGGAAAGGCCAGCACTCAAGAAAGTGGAAGAAAGGCCTTGGTTCAATATTGAAGTGCAGCATTGAGTTCAAAAACATTTTCAGATTGGTGGAGTTTGGGATGTGCTTGCCTGGAACATCTACAACAGTGGAAAAAAAAATTTTATAATGAGAAAAGTGTAGACGGCGGAGAGAGAAAGAATGTCTGTTTTGGTTGTAAAGGAGCTACTAAGCATAAAAATTAATTCAAAGATGCCCTGTGTGGACTTTCACGGAAAAAATTATAACTGCCAAGGTGTTTTTTGGAAAAGTACTATTGTCGGAGAACCCGTACTATCGCAGTATCAAAGTACTATCACACCCGTTCAACTATAAGGCAAGAACAAGAACCAGATGGTGCAGATGTTCGCAGGACCCAGTTCTAAGTAAATGTGTACATGTTTTGTGCCTACTTTTAGTTAACATTTTTATTCTAAAAATAATAGTTGGAATAAATGAACAACAAAATATTTTGTATGTTGTTTATTAAAAATAACTGCTTAAAAAAAGTGTCCTGGATTGGAGTCCAGAAATTTTAGCAAACCTAGCTATACATAGGCTGTACTATAATTAGAAGCAATGCATTGGTCAATACGTTGAACACGTGCTATCTTAAGTAGGTACTTATTGAATGTGGTGATGCAACCTTCGGTCCTGCAGGGGGATTGGAATTGGATTGCATCAGAGTTGCGTCAAAGTGGACAACCCCTAAACATTACATCTTTATATTCTGAAAGCCTGATTTAGACTTGTTCACATTGACGCTGCTTTTGATATGAATTAAACGTTTTAAGAATGTATCGAAACCTCGACGGTCGATCATTTAAGTTTTCGGGGATTGTTGTCCTTATAAACCGTAACTGTTTTTTTTCCAATTTTTAATTTTTGCTGGTTCTAAGTTTTAGACGTTGGCTTGAATAAATACGCTTAGAGTTTTAGCAAAATCTGTTCAGCTACTTCGTAGAAATCGGGTTTAGGATTTTCGCTATGCCGTTAACTTTCAAACCAGAATTTTTTGTTATACCGCGACCAATGGATCTTTTGAGCCTTCATTGTTGGTAGGGCACTTTTAAGGAAACTAACTAAGAACGTTCATGTGCGCAGTTCAGAGACGCAGCAGACTGATCGGTGCTGTAGCCAAATCGACCACCGAGCCTCTCAAAGATTTAAAATGGCTGCCAGTTTGAAACGGTTGCACGTTTTTTGCCGAGTAAACTTGTCCAGTCTATTGACGAAATTTTTTTTAGTCAAATCGGACTGTAGAGTGCTAAAACACTTTGTACAGTTTTTAACGGGCCTTCAAAAAAGTGATCTAAAGGTCTGGATCGGCGCTCATTTCTACGTCTCGGGTCTTACCTTGATGGCAGCTCCGATGCTCATTTTCCAGTGGAAATTCGCTAAAAAAATACTCCCCCCCTCCCCACACACGCGTGCGCGCGCGGACTTAGTCGAAACAAAAACTTTTTTGCTTCTTGAGATCGTAAACCTGAAACGTGAAGGTAAACATTCTTATTCATTTTGATTTCCTCTTCGTACCCTTAAGTATCTACCCTGTAACTACCCTTAAGTATCTACAGTATATGTTTCCAATTTGGTGTTCAACGAGGTCACATGCCTGCAAAAGCTTTTTGAAAACAATGTTTTTTTAAAATATTGATAAAAATAATCAAAAATATTTCGTAGGTCGTTCAGAAAATTTATTAATTTTATTACGGCAAAAATGTGCAAGCGAAATTGATAAAAAATTAGAAGTCAGATTCTTCCTTGTTGCATTTTATGAGATTGCTAACAACAGAGCTGGATGTGGATATTTGTTCTTTGGTAAATGCAGCCAGTGAATATAAACGATTAACCTTTATGAAAGATTTGTGGGTACTCGCTACTGATGACATCTTGCGGTAGAGAGTTAAACGGATTAAAGTATTATCTATTTTCTCAAACGTCTTCTCCCTGACCTTGCAGCTTGCAGCGTTCGTAGCGGCAAATATTTCAATTACTTGAGCGTTAGCCACTGATGTTGAGCACGCTTTTATAATGATGACTGTCCGTGTATATTCAGTAATGCAGGTGGTCAACCATAGTAGGTGGTCAATTCATGCAAAATTGTTCTAATTCAAATACACTTATATTATGTTTCGTCTTCAAACATTGAATTGTACTGGGTATACTAGTATTTATTTATTTTTGATTTCAGTTTTTATGCAAAGTAATTTAGTGTTTTAAATAACGAAAATGAATGAATTTTTGTTTCAATTAAACTAGTCATATTATTTCATATCTGTTCTGTTTGAAGTATTTTACGAAAATTTGTGTTATTAAAATTCAGTCCGCTACTTTACTTAAGGTTTTTCAGTGGCTTTCGAGCCTTTACACTTTGAAAATCCCTGATTTGGTTTATCAGGTTACTTTCTTATATTTCATATTTAGTACTTTGGCTTAAATTATAAATTAACGTATGTTCTAATTGATTTTTTCAAAATATTTAGACTCACTTTAGAGGAATTAGAACTTTTAGATTTACCGAATTATTAATTAATTTTAATAGAAAGAGAACGATATTTTGGAGGCGCTTTGAGGTCTTCATTTCATATTAAAACTACATACTCCGCTCACTATTCCGTATATCGACCCTTATCTCAGTTTGTGAGGTATCCAGGAAAACTACAAACGTCGTAGACCAGTGGTCGGTAAACCGCGGCTCGCTAGCCGCATGCGGCTCTGACTCCTTGGCTGCGGCTCTTCCACGAAATCTTTCGTACAGGCACGAAATATTATTTATTAACTTGCCTTATAAGAGATGAATAAACTTTTTGAAACGCAAGCCTACAGAAATTTTTGTCGATATTAGAAATAATTTCATTCGAAAACAAATTGTTGCCTTTTGCCGAAGATTTTGAACAGAAACTCTAATACACTTTCCATGCCTATTGAAATATTGCCGAGAAAACAAGTCCAATATTGACATTTGCTATTTCAGAACAACACTGTTAAATATGAAGGAAGCTTTTCTCATCAGGTTCAAAGACTTTAATAACAGCAACGCGACGTTAGTCTTTGTTAAAAAACATTTAAATATTTCTGCCACAGTAACAGAAATAAAGTTTTCATTCTTTAATATTGATATTGGTAACATTGCTGGATTTAAAAAATAAAAAATTGTGCAGCTCAAAATTCGAGCGTCTTTATACCGATTTAGAGACAACAACATACAAACCTGACACCCTTACTTTCCAAGGAAATGCAAGACCATTGTTGACATTAGTGGAGTATTTGTAGTTTTTTTTAAGGATACCTATTATATTATTTAACTCGTTATATTTTTAAATAAATATTAAATTTAAAAGATGGTTCTTTGAATAAACTTCAATTTTCAATTTCAATTTTATATTTGGCTCTTTCGGATGACAAGTTTGCCGATCACTGGCGTAGACAGTGCTGAAAAGGTCTTGTTTTGTAGAATTTCGGTCTGAATACAAAACTTGCGGGGCCCAAATTTGCCCAAAACTTGTGGGGCATTTAAATGGCATAAAATGGTGGGGATGATTAGAACGTACGGTCGCTTATAACCTCAAAAATATCAAGTTTGGGGCTGTTCGAAAATAAAACTGAAGTTTCGCAGAATCAGTTTACCAGATTTTGTTCAAATTTTGGATATATGCGTAATGCTTCACAACTCAAGTCGCCTTAGCAAATTAAAGAAATTTTACGGTTCGGTAATAAAACGACAAACCCAAACCCTGTTCACCGTCAGTTTTTTTCGTTTCGCTCAGGAACCATAATTTTCATTTATTTCAAATTCGTTACACTAGTTTGACTTATAACTCTTCTTAAATTACACAAATTTTGAACGTTTTTTTTGTTGTTATTTTAAGGCGAAAAGCACATTGAGGCTATTATCGCCTCCCTAAATGTAAATGTGAGTGTAAAGTGTTAAAGTCGTAAGTGTAGAGTTGTAAGTGTAAGTGTGTGTTAGATACGGATACCGCTAGGGACGTCTAAATCCTCTCAATAGGTGCAGCTAGTCTAATTTTGAACGGAATATGATGAAATTAGGCTGACTATACATTTTTATTACACTTTTTGAGGACGTAATTGAATGTGGGAAAGTTTGTGTAATGTTTTTACACACCATTTTTTCACCTGACGTCGGTCAATGGCCGAAGTATCATTTAAGATCTGTATACGCACGCATGTTTTTGCTTCGGATGTGTTTATACATTTTGTTACGTAATTTTAATCATTGTTAAAGTTGTTTTTAACTTAAAAACTGATTTTACATCTGAATTATTTAGTACATGTTTTCGGGAAAAATCTAAGATGGCGATCCGTATTTTAATTGTACTTCGGGCATATTTTCTTAGCTCAGTTGTACACTTAATGGCTGTATTTTTTCAAAAAACCATTACTAATTAAATCGATTTTGTGTGACGTCTATTTTCTAGATAAACTGTTTGTACACGAAGTCTGTAAGGTAAGGGCTAAGGGAATCTCCTGTAGTTGCAGAGGGTCTCTCCCTCCCTCCCTGGTTAGTGCCATTAGGAGGGGGGCTACACCTGGCTCCCCTTTCTTTCAGTTCTGTGTGGTACAGTGTATGTGTATAGTGTAGTGTTTACCGTGGGAAGCATGGCTAAGTTCTATCCTGCGGTATATAATATAGACTACCAAAACCATAACGATGCGTAAGTACCCGTAGGCGTACTTTGTACGTTTTAAGTGTTATGATAAGCTCTGATAAACGCGGTTGCAGGAAGTGATTTATATTTTACAATTTCACCTTTCTCACTATAAAGAAAGTACGATATGGTGGGATTTGGATGGATTTTTACGTTTTTTCAAAGGCCTCCTGAGCAAAAATAATTTGTGTATGTGTGTGTGTGCGCGCGCGCGCGCGCACGCTTTTGTGTACATTCTTTGACACTAAACTAACTGACCAATTTTGATGTTGGTATTAATAATAGAAAATAGTGTAACCACCGAATTTTTTGTTTGTTTTAATTACGTTATTCATGATATGGTGAAAAAAAGTTTTTGGGGACTCAAAGATTATGCTGTAACGATTTTTTGAAAATTATTAATTGTATGGATAAGATAGCGACTTCGAAAATTGCTTTCTTTGCGTGAAAGCAATTTGATTAGTTTTGTATCAGATAAAACATGAGGGTTTTCACCGGCTAGTACAACATTACTATCCTTCTTCAGCATTTGTGTAGTCATTGTTTATAGCACAATAATAGCAATTGCATTTGTGTTTTTTTAAAATATTTTTAAACTGTAATTTTGTTTACATTGAGTGGACCGTTTGTTATCTATCTTATTCCTGTCGCATCTCTAAACTAAATAAATACTTAATGCAGTGCAGTTAACCAGTTTGCCACCAGAAGCAGCACACAAGCGCAACAAGAAACTATGTTTTCGTGTTACATATTTTAATTTTTTAAGTTTTCTAAAGATTCGTTTAGTAACTTTCACGTAATTTACTTTCATAGGAAACCGTATTAGTTAGGTAGGTTCTTAAGTTAGTTAAGTCATTTTCTTAAGTTTCTGTTTTTTTTTTCATTTCGAATTTATTAATTATGAAACAAGGAACCAGTTGGCCGTCACAAGGAATGAATCGCGAAAAAATGTGGTTTCCGATATAAATTGCAAGTATACGTCAAAATGAACAAAAAAATACAAATTTTAGTGATGTAAAAATAACGTTTAACAAAATTAAAAAAATTTTTAATACAAGTAAAAAAGTATACTTTATATAATATTTGTGCTATGCAATTGTAAATCTTACGTTTTATCTAATGTAAATCTAATATTTCACGCGAGGAAAACAATTTTTGAAATCGCTATCTTATAACAATTAAAAAAAAAATCGCTACAGTGACAGTTTTTGAGATAACAAAAAACAGTTTCACCCCAACATTCAGAATAACGTATATTTTCAAAAGGAAAGAAAAATTTTGTGAATAACAGTGGTACGGTATTCTCCACAATTAAGTATCTTCTCAATTAGTCTGTGTGAAGCAAAGTAAATATTTTTTTTTTAATCATTAGTTAAGCACCTGAAACTAAAATAAATTAATGAAACCTAAACTTTTCATCTGTTTAATTAAAATGAAATGCCTTAATTATTAGTTTTAATAAATATTAATAATATGCTGACTTTTATTTCATTTAATTTTCTGTATTCTTCTATAATCGCTTTGAACGTTTAAATTTCCTTGTAAAACAAAGACCAGACAAGGCAACACTGAGCAGGGTAGTTGGAAAAATCACAACTGCTCAGTGCCAAGAAAACGTTTTTCCGGCGAAAAACCTTTAAGGTTATCATCGCCGAGTTCCAAGAACAGTGTTCTCAGTAGCAGTTATACGTGAACATTTTAGAGGTGCATTCACAGTTTTACCTCTAATTACTTCCCTAAACTGCAAGTCCAACTGAATATTACGTTTGCCATTGTAAAAAAGTATTGTTTTTGGAACAATAAGAAACAGTTTACCGTTCCTTTCTCAGAATATAGTCAGCGGCGGCCTATACGACCTTTGGACCTTTGGACGAAGGAAGCTTTTGACGTATTTATATATAGCTTAGGTTATTTTCTTTGAAATTTCTAAAATATTTTAACCGAACCAACCTATAATTAGCGCCTTCGGAAGTAATCTACGAAGAATTTCTTGAAGTACTTCCGCGCTGTGGTTTCTGTTTATTTTCTCGGGATTTTTACACACGTCAGGAAAAATCCTGTTTGCCTCTTTTCTGACTGCAAGCGTGCTTGAAGAGTCGTAACCTAATTTTATAATTTTCCAATGGTTTCAAGTGTAGCACAAAAGGGGTATTTTATATTTTTCGGGTTTCGGAATTATTAGCGAATTAGCGTCGGAAAATTAGCTATTGAACCGGTCATTTTAGTAAGATCCAGACACAGGACCTTGAAATGAGCGTCGAGGACCTCCAGATGGTTTTTTGAGAAATCGTAGTTTTTTTGTGTGCGCGCGCTAACGTCCACAATTTCAATTCGATTTGATTTAAACGTGAGAGAATCGATTTTGGATTTTGAGCTTGTACACTCATTAAGCCAGAAAACTTCATCCAGTGGTTTGAAAACTAACCATTTCAGATCCTAAAAAAATCTTTTTTCCTTTACTTTTATTTTGAAAATCTGATTTTACTATCATAATCAGCTGTAAATATTTGGAACAATAAGAAACAGTTTACCGTTCCTTTCTCAGAATATAGTCAGCGGCGGCCTATACGACCTTTGGACCTTTGGACGAAGGAAGCTTTTGACGTATTTATATATAGCTTAGGTTATTTTCTTTGAAATTTCTAAAATATTTTAACCGAACCAACCTATAGTTAGCACCTTCGGAAGTAATCTACGAAGAATTTCTTGAAGTACTTCCGCGCTGTGGTTTCTGTTTATTTTCTCGGGATTTTTACACATGTCAGGAAAAATCCTGTTTGCCTCTTTTCTGACTTCAAGCGTGCTCGAAGAGTCGTATCCTAATTTTATAATTTTCCAATGGTTTCAAGTGTAGCACAAAAGGAGTATTTTATATTTTTCGGGTTTCGGAATTATTAGCGAATTAGCGTCGGAAAATTAGCTATTGAACCGGTCATTTTAGTAAGATCCAGACACGGGACCTTGAAATGAGCGTCGAGGACCTCCAGATCGTTTTTTGAGAAATCGTAGTTTTTTATGTGCGCGCGCTAACGTCCACAATTTCAATTCGATTTGATTCAAACGTGAGAGAATCGATTTCGGTATTTTTTGTGTTTTTTTTTTTATTTTAAGGCGAAAAGCACGTTGAGGCTATTATCGCCTCCCTAAATGTAAGTGTGAGTGTAAAGTGTTAAAGTCATAAGTCAAAATAGCTTGTACAAGTTCATTAGCCAGATAACTTCATCCAGTGGTTTCAAAACTAACCATTTCAGATCCTAAAAAAATAATAACTTTTTTACTTTACTGTTTTTTTTTTTTTTGAAAATATGATTTCAGCTGTTAAAATTTGTTTAAATGGGTGTTTCTTCTTAACTCCATACTTTATACAAGTTAGACTAATACGAGGGATCAGAGCTTGAACAGTAAGGTAAAAGCAACGGGAGTAACTGCGGCTAGAACTAAGAATCGGTTCAGAACTAAGGAGCGCGGTTCAGAGACGCAGGAGACTGACCGGTGCTTTAGCCGCGTCGACCACCGATTTCCCGATAATACAAAAAAGAATTTGAACATTTGACATTTGTAAAAACTAATTTATGCAGATTTGGACACAGATTACATATTTTTGAAACAATTGTAATAAATTATTGTGAAATTATTACTTTTTTTGAAAATTCGTTTTCATCACGTCAACGAAACAGCTGCGTGTCTCAGTTACATAGAGGTACATAGAGGTGTACTCAGTATAGAGGTACAGAAATAATATTATGCCTAGGTCCTAGTAAGTCAGTAGGACCTACTATCAGTGACCTGATAATTTTGCGGGTCAACCCAGCTGGCTTGCCAAACGTCTATATATTAAACTTATTCCGTTTATATATTCTAGATTTTATAAAAAAAAACCTGCAATTGCAACAGTAGACCCACTTATAAATACATTGAGTACGGCTAACATATGTTGATATAGTTACAAGTTTGGAAACAGATAAGACAGTTTTTAGAATTAAAACAGGTTAAACAAATTGAATTCCCCATTGAATTCCGTGCTGATTATTTAGTGGAATATAATTTTGTTTAGGATACAGAATGTGTCTAGGTGCGATAAAAAAGACACAATTACACATTTTTGATTTGATGTATTTAAGTGTAGTAAAGTAATTATTACTGTTTTATTTTACAAAAAGTACAACGTTGTCGAAATTTCATTTGTAAGTTTTTGGTGTGGTAATTTATTTTATTTTAGTTATGATTTAACTACAATTTCAAAATTTTGTTTAGGTTGATATTGTGTAAGATTTTACTTGAATTTTATTTGTTATATTTTTAGTGTTGTTTTTTCTTCCAAAAAATTTATTGGCAACAACAATATAACATATAAACTGGTTTTTAGGCCTTATTTGCAATAAGTTCACGAGTATAAAAAATTATGATGTTAGTAGTCGAGGTAAAGAATTTACAGAAGTAGTTGGGTTATTTAAGTATTACAACTTGAATACGGTGGTCTAATGGATAGCGTACTAGGCTTTCACCCCGAGGACCCGGGTTCGATTCCCGGCGAGGGCTTGGCATTTTCATACGCTATAAAATCATCCCACCGTCTGCATTAGCCCAAGTGTGCACAGTAGTCGGACGTTAAACACAAAAAAAAAAAAAAAAAAAAAAAAATTACAACTTTAATTTTATTTAATTGTTTTTCGTTTGAAGAATTCAAGATTAGGTTTAAGTTCAGTAAAGAAAGCGATTTTCACATTTTAAGTGTAATTTTAAAGTACTGCTAGAAGTGTGCCTACAGTACTCAAAAACTTAAAACACAATCTAACTGTTAAAAACAAAAACAAAAATAAACCGTTAACATAACCTAAAAATTACAGTAGGCCTATACACGTTGATCATATGTTTGGAAACGGCCATCTTTTCATAAATTAATCATTTTTAAAAGTTAATGAGAGGTTAGGTAATCTTTGATTAAGTAATTTGTACAAACACAATGCAAAATTTAATTAGCCATTATGTTATGTAGCATTAAACAAATGTTCTGGAAACCGGATGCAAATGTAATAAATTTTGGCACAAATATTGATGTGTATTTTTCCAGGATCACCATACTTTGTTCTTCGAAATAGTGATAAAGTAAAATGGGACGTTATTTTTATGGTTTAACGCTTTAGTCGGGTGAACAAAGGTTGTGGCAGCAGGGTTAAAATGCTATTTTGTATGTAATTTAAGACAACGGAACACAAGCACTGCACAGAATTCTGCTGGTGTCGAACGCTCTTTCATAGTGTGATTCATTAAATTTGTTATCCCGTAAGGTCTTCTACAATGGATTTAATTGGTCAATTCCGTGATACTGTGCATATATGTCAATAGCTGCGTGTGGTGGGGTCTGGGGGGGAGTCAGCTGCTCCTGCCATTGTACGCGCAGCTGTCTCTGTCTGTCTTTGTCTTTTAGGTTGGTTTTATTAACATTAATAACCTTGTTTACTTTAAAATATTTATACCGTGTACGCGTACGCATACCAAAGAATAAATTCATAATTTACATTGGTTCAGATATCGGTCGAATACAAAGAATCAAGCGTTGTAGAACATATTGTTAAAAAAAATAAATTTTTGATTCAAAATTTAAAAATGTGTGGCTTTTTGAAAACCATGCGATTCTTGGTAAACACCCTGTATAATAGACTGTAATATTGAATATACCGGTCAACAATAAATTAGGTTAAACAGAATTGAACTAGTTTGTTCATTGAACGAGTGACGATTAGTTCATTTAAGTGAAACGTTCCGCCCATCTGTAAATTAAATGAGTTGAATATCCGAAATCGCAGTCAGATGCGCAGAATCGTTTTGCGCATTCCGGTATCCTAAGACAGATGTGGGGTTTTGATTTCGAATATTATTCCGGCTGTGAACGATATCTGCACATGCGTATAGGCTAATAATTTCAAGCATTTCAGTCCAAACCTAACGAAGTATTTTTTATTATTATCTGTGTCTAAACTAAACAGTATACTTCTAACTTTTCAAGTAACAAAATATAAACTATTGATTACGGATTAAAAATAAATAAATAATGTACAAAGTCGAACTCGTTATTGAGTGTAAACACTGTAATCATTTCTAATGCGATGACTTTATATACTTTTACGAATTGTTATTAAATTTTATCCATTGTTATTTAGTTCTTAAGTATTCGTTATTGTAATATAGTTATACCTGTTATTTAAATTTTTATTTTATTTATTTTTACTGTTATAGTTTGTTGTTGTTGTTGTTTTTTTAATACTTTTATTTTGCATAATGGCGATGATAACCTTAACGGTTTTTCGCCGAAAAAAAAACCTAATGCGATGACGATGTCGAAATAGTCAAATGAAACGAATGGACGTGAAATTTGGAATATTTATTTTGATATCTTCGGTTCCGATTCCATTTACGATATGAGTAGATGAAATCAATCGTCTGAACGTTCCAAGTAATTTGATGTTCAGAATCAGCGAGTATTTTATTCCAGATCCAGACATTACGTTTTAAAGTTGATAAGGTGCAACCGAGCATCAGTGTAGAACATTACGACTTCCCATTAGATCATCCACTCCAAGAGAGGTAATACAGCTGCTCCGTATACAAAGAAACTGGTGGCAGACACAGTTATATGAAAGAAGGACAGAATATAAGAGCCGTCGTGGATCTAAAATTTCAAGCAGTTTGACTGGGCACAAGTTGAGACGCAGGTGAGGCAGTGTGACTCACCGTAGATTTCTGTGCTAGATGCAGTCGACAAGTTTTCACTAGCGATTATGAACTGCTACTTTAATTTAAAATTAAATAGCAGTATTTTTAATTACGGAAGAAAAACTAATTGAATCTGTGCGAGTACAAACATTTTCCCTTATTTACATCGAGTCTTGAACCATAACAACCGTCCGAGACCATTTTTTCCTTTACCAAGTCGTGCACTTCCTTAAACTGTTCACGAATTAGTCGAATATAATTAGAAAACAATTCCGCTATACTCTGGAGTTAAAGCAAAAAATTCACCATGAGTTGTTCGTTTTTTTCCTTAATTCCTTTTTGATAGAATTATGTCGGCCAACATTTCATTCTCAGACTCAACATCGGAATGATCTCAGAGACTCAGTTGCAAATTCCATTGTTTTCCTGCAAAACGTAACCACTTGGCAACACACGTCAGTAAAATCTGTTTACCAGCTTACGCGGTTGGACCGACAGTCACGTTGACCTGCGTCACCTCACCAAACTTTCCCCTGGCTTAAACAGATGGTCGCCAAAAACCTTGAGTGTTTAATTGGTACGGAAATATCATGGAAAAATACGCAGGTGAATTAATGTCTTTGTGTTAAGGAAATATTATCAAAACTATTTAATTTTCTGGCTCTCAGAAATTCTTACTGTTTATCGTATCAAGAGAAAATAAAACAAAGTGGGAATCATTGTTGAAGAAGACGCTGGTCCCTAGTGGGTTGTACTGTTGTAGCGTCAGGGAACATAGAAGAAAATGGCGATCACTGTTGAAGAACAACCCTCGTTAGTTGTAACGTCAGCGATGCAGTGTTGCTTCGGAGCGACATTTGTAAAGCTGATATAGAAAATTATTTTTGTAACGTTACCTAGTTACATACATTTTGTGTAGCTGAACCCTGAACCACACGTAATCTTATTATTGAGTGTAAGAAAGTTTGTAGAGCTCGGATGAATGGTGATTATTTGATGTGTCAAGGCCGACGTTATCGTATTAATAATAGCTTGCTAATGTCTACTTAATGAGCTTCTACTAATCACAATGCCAGTTCCCGACATGTATGCCTATGTGTTGATTTAAGGTTGCGTAATTCAGTAGGCCTGCGTTATATTATCATTGTATTTATTTATTACCTTGTGGAATTATTTCTCGGCTCTAAACAAGCATATGTATAAACACAATAATCACAGAGTCGTATTATAGCGGCTTGTTTATTTTAAATTGGCGTTTATTGAAACGCTTCTTATTAAATTTTTTGAGAACTATTTTACAAAAAAAGTTACGTTTTTTTGTGTAAACAATAAAGTGTAAGTCATTTCTGTATTACGTACAGAAATTATGTTAAATATTTGGGATTGAATTTTGATTCAAAGCTGAACTGAACATTTGGATATATAATTATATTATATTTATATTATCTACATTATATTTGGATATAGGCCTAATGCACGATTAAATATAAGTTATGAGTTACTTTTATAAAATTAATTTCTTAAGGCGGTGTGGAGCTGTGGACTGCAAATTTGAGTATGTGTCAAGAGAAGTAATGTGAAGAAAATTCAGATTATTGAAAACAAAATACTTCGGATAATAGTAATTGTGCCGTGGTATCCTGCGCAATGAAAATATTAACAGAAACCTTAAAGTGAACACGATTGTTGATGAAATCAAGGCAGTAGCAACGAAGCATGAAAACTACTCCAAACCCATACTAGTGGTACTGTTCAGCAGTGATATAGTGATGTTTATATTCAGATGATATAGATACTCGGAACGATCGAAATCGGAATCAGCTGCGCAGAATCGTTCCGACATTCAGACATCACCAAGTCCAGACGTGGGATCTGATTCCGATTATAAAAGAACTGCGCATGCGCGTAATCATTTCAACTACTTCGTCGCAAACCTTATACAATACTCTTTGTTGTTTATTATTGTCTAAGTTATAGTATACTTTTAACTTCAAATAACAAAATATGAAGTATTAATCACCGATGTTAAAAATTAAAATAAGCTACAATGTCGAACTTGTTACCGAATCTGAAGACGATATCGAAATAAACAAACGAAATGATTGAACTCGGAATATGAATATTTACTCCTGATTTCGTATACGACATGAGTAGATGAAATCAATAATGTTCCTATTATTTTGATATTCGGAATCCACACAATATTAGTGTACCTAAGCACAGTTACGAATGTGTTAGATGAAGATACGTTTGCATATCAGCTGTTATAGGCTAGATGCGGGTGCGGATGTAGGAGGGGTTGACAGCTGGTAGATATACTGTACAGTAATTTTATTGATCCGATCTTTTATACTTACATTGTACCTCGCTTTTGGTCACAACAATCGTCATCTGTGTCACTAATTCATTGTCGTACTGAACATCTTGTAGAAGAATCAAAGCACAATATTCGAAGTAAACTTGTACAAAAAGGGCTACTCGAAAATATGAAATCGTTAGATTTTTTACCAAATAGTTCTTTCCCATTTTAGAGTTCGGCCCATTTGCTTTAGTAATTTATTCTTGTATTTTGAAGTAATAAAATAACGGTTAAACCAAAGATATAAATTAATTTTCCCTTAAGTAGAAGGACAGATATTTTTGTAATTACGGATTAAGGGGGGTAGAAAGTATAAAAACCAAATACCTAATATTAGCGCTTGGCGTTTTGTAATGGATTCTGGTTTCAGTAATGCATCACTTAGGTCTGCAACATTAACATTATAGTGTTGCAATACTGTTTCCACTTTACATTCCTAAATAATCATAATTAATTATCTTAGAATATACAAATGGACAGTGTTTCATAACTTTGTATGTAACCTTGTATTGTCTGCAATCATTTGAATACCAATTACATATACGTTAATACTAATACAATAGCTTGCTATGTCGATGCGACTTCATTTGTCCACGTTAATCTTTCTGCTTTGGTAGATCTTTTATAAAGCCAGCCATATGTTTTCTTTGCATCTTAAGTGCAAGATGTTCTAAAAAAGATGTACAGATGTTCGTTTTGGAGCACGCGCCAAAATCCAAGTTCCGCTTCTTGGATCGTTCGACTTCAGTGATGGTGCAGTCAAGGATGACTTCTTATTTCCTTTCTTCGGGCACGCGCGCATCATATTTCCGTCAATTTTAAGTTCTTTTGTCTTGTTTTAATAGTTGCAAGCTATGCTACCGTGCTCTCAATAGATTTCTTTCATAAGACGATGACTTGTTTTTCTGCTTTTCTCATTCACTACGGTACAAGTTTGGTAAATGTACTGTATACTTTTGTTAAGTATATAACTGAAATTAATTTCCTGTAGGTTTGTAATGGGGTACGGATGACTTGTTCCTTCATGGTCTCATTTAAAACAAAGAATGCACCTTAATTATAAAGTCTCACCTGTTTGCGGGACTGACGGAGAAAATTTAAACTCAGAATTGTTAAACAGTTCCTAAAGAAAGAAGTGAAGTGCAGACTTAGCTAAGGCTTCCGAAAGTACAGAAAAACCCAGTTATCCAAATTTTTTCGGTTAAGCTATGCACACGTAATTAATTGTATCTCATTAATTTTAGGAGATTGTGAAAGTCAAATGATTCTAACCTATTTTTTTAAGCTGTACCGGTCTTATGTTCTATATTAAAGTTAAAAATTACATTTTTAGTCTTGCAACAGTAGTATCTATACTGTACTTAAGTTAGATAAGCTATGCCATAATTATTCAATTAAAATACAGTAATTTTCATTTGTTTTTTACGCTTCTCATAACGTTTTCAAGCAGCGATGTCCCCAGATGTATTTTCTATAGAAAAACGTCAGCCGGCGTTGACTCGTTGCAATGTTCAACAAATTTTAACGCAATCTAAAAAAGGACGATCACACTTCTGTATTGACAGATAATGACTAATGCGGATGTCAGTGTTGTGGAGTGAGGGTGCGGATTGGCAGTGCAGCTGTATTTATAGATTCAGGAGTCATGGTTGAGGAAGTCAACTCAAGGTTGGGCGTTTACTCTCTGCTAGCCCATGCTTTTGTAGCCTTATATATTTTATTTATTCCCCTTTAGTTTGCTTTATGTATGGAATATGCGAATCCGGATAACCCGGGTTTCGATTGACCCGAGTTCGGTTAAGCAAGGTTTTACCGTAGCAAAGTATTTGTCGAGGCTTATATATTATATGAAGCTGTATGTGTATGTTTACAAATTAAAACTTTTGTTTTTCGAGATTTGCGCCGAATTTCACTTCACATTAAGGTTCTTTAAGATCACACTGAAAAATACTGTGGAGTGATGGACCCCCCACAGAACCCCCCCCTCCAAAGTAGAGACTTTTGAGCACCAGACACTCCTAAAAAATTGATATTTTCATGTAGACCCGAGCAACGCCTGGTACACACAGCCATTCTAAATCTATAAGCCTAAGTGATAGTTTTTGACGGTCTGTCCGATATTAAGTTTTGTGTTACAGATATCAAGGTAAAACTTACTTTTTGTGTGATTTCAATTGCAATACTTTAAATCAATTAATCAATTTTAGTAGCATAATGGCCACCGCATTTATTGCTAACACAATATTGTACGTTTTCAGTAACGCTGTATATAAAAATATTCTAATATTTTCAAGGTAGTTTCGAATATATTTCTTTCCAAATATATGGTACTTTATATTTTAATCTTTATAATGCGTTTCAGCTACTGATCACGGCTTAAATCTTAATGTTATATAGTTATCACACATTTACTTTTAATGTAGAAATAATGTATTAAATGTTTCAAGGAAATCTTTCATTTAGATTGTAGGTTCCAATACACTTGCGTTACTAACACAAATAAAGTATTCAACTAATACAGTTTTACTTTGTCACTGTTTTATTATATGTAGTATAAGTATAAGTTGATTTTCCGAAAATGTTTGTGTCACGATAAAACCACATAGATGTAAAGCCAGAGATTTTTCATAGCTCGTATTTTCAGTTTGATTTGCAATTTTGTGGTATGCAAATGACGATTAAAAAATATATATATTAACTTTTGTTACCTTATTTCGTCCGCCACGTGACTTGTTAGTCGAGATTCGACATGTTTCGTAAACGTATCGAATCAACTGAGAAGTCAGGCGACGGATTAAATAAGGTAACAAGTTATTAAGTATCGAGAATTAAGGATAGTTTGCCATTAAAAAAACAAGATTAAAATTTTCTTTGTATGTTTTTAACGATCTTGGTTAAATGTGTTTCTAGCCCACAACCTAAAATCACCCAACAAAACATATGTATCGCTCTGAAAATTACTTCACGATAACGGGGTTTTGTTATTTTAAGGCGAAAAGCACATTGAGGCTTCCCAAGTGTAAGTGTGTGTTAGACTCGGATACCGCGAGGGACGTCTAAATCCTCTCAATAGGTGCAGCTAGTCTGCACCCCCCCCCTGAAGAGACTTTACGATGACTACCGACAAAATACAGTAATAGGAAAAAACTTATTTTTTTGGAAAATATATCAACAATTATTATTCTAAGTTTGGAGAAATACGAGGATTTTTATTTCAACTCAGTGTAACAATGAAATAAATCATAGGGCCTGTTGATTGATGTGCCTAAGGCACTGGTCTGTTTGCCGCGTTTCTGAACTACACACGTAAAGGTCGTGAGTTCGAGACTTGCATTTACTGACGTAAACTTTACTATTTCCATTAACTTTGATCTAACTGGCATAAAGTGTGAACTGAAAAATAGGGAAAACATTTTGAAAAATTAAATGACCTATATATGTACAAGAGACAAATCGAAAACTAGAAAAATAATGCGTCTCATATTTTCCCCATAACCGATTTTCGGTTGTGCGTTGCTTCGGAACTGGAATGTTTGTAGCAGTAGCAATACGTTTTGATTTGGTGCTTGGAACTGAATTAAATTTAATCATAACAAAAGTAGAAACTGACGGAGCGAAGCGACCTCTGTTTCAACTCGACCGTCCGGCAATTGGTTTGTGCTAAGCAGTTTGGGCCAAACGCACTGACCGATTGTTTTTAAATTTGTTACGGGTATCCCTTACATAAAACCCGAACGACGTACGTGTAAGATTTTTCCCATTCTCTTCGTTTTCAAGATGGCGGCTTCTGATTAAACGATGACGAGTATACGCAGTTTGGGCCAAAGTCACTGATCGATTGTTTTTAAATTTGGTACGAAGTTGTGATGTGAAGTCCCAATTGGCATACGTGTAACATTTTTACTTCCGTTTCAAGATGGCGACTTCTGATTAAACGATGATGAGTGTACGCAGTTTTTCCAAACTCACTGACCGATTGTTTTCAAATTTGATAGGAAGTCGCCTTGTATAAAGCGTCGAAAGACGTACGTGTAACTTTTTTTTGTATTTACTTCCGTTTCAAGATGGCGGCTTCTGATTAAACGATGACGAGTGTACGCAGTTTTGACCAAACTCACTGACCGATTGTTTTCAAATTTGATACGAAGTCGCATTGTATAAAGCGTCGAAAGACGTGCGTGTAAGACTTTTCCCATTCACTTCCGTTTGAAGATGGCACGTGTGGATTCAACATTGAGAGTGTATTTGTTGGTGATTTTCTGTAGTGCTGGCTGAACTGCAAAACATAATTTTGACCGCTTCGTGGAGAAAGAGCACAAAATTTCCAATAAAGTTGGCCCGGTAACATTTATCGTAGATATTGCTATTACCGGTTAAACTGGCGGAAAAGTTACGAGTGCTGTTGTAGAGCGCTCCGTGATTAATGAAGAATGTACTGCGAGGTCCACTGTTCTTTCAACTGCTAGGTTTTAGAAGATTTTTATTATATGAAGAGTGGGGATTATGTATGAACACAAGGAAAGCAAAATATTTATGTATAGGTGACAAAATAAGTAGTCTAGACATTGACTCTACGGAGGACATACAACCATGTGAAGAGTATAGATATTTGGTCGTAAGTTCGACAAAAGCGGTACGGATGAAAACGAAATAAGATAGAGAATAACAGAAACAAGGAAAATAATAGGATGCTTGAACGGCGTATTATGGAGTAAGAATATAACAAGATCACAAAAACTCAATGTATACAATGCGATTATTAAAAGTTTTTTAGTGTATGGAGCTGAGACGTAGAGAATTAAAGAAAAAACCAAGAAAAGGATAGAGGCTGTAGAAATGGATCCGTTGAGAAGATCTGCTAGGATATCGAGAGTCCAAAGAATAATAAATGAGGCAATTCGTCAACAGATGGGAATAGAGGACACGATTATAAAGGATATTGAGAGGAGTCAGTTAATTTGGTACAGATGAGCCAAGCGCGACTGCCGAAACAAGCAATGGAGTGGGTGCCGGCCTTAAAAATGGCAAGAGGAAGACCAAGAAAGAGCTGAATGGAAGGAATCCGTAAAGCTATGAGTGATCAAAATTTACAAATCGGACAATGGGAAGATCGGAAAGAGTGGACTTTAGGCATCGGACAACGTCGCTGCATGTTTTAACCGATATTATTATAATTATTAATTATAATTTTATGATACGCTATTTTTGTAGATTAATTAAGTAACGAAGTACGAGCTTTGTTTCATGACAGTGTTCAGTTTGTGCTGAAGTTATGCAAGTGCAGCTGGTTTCAAAACTGGGTCGCGAGATGAGCCTTTGTGTAACCGAACCCTATCGCTCTGTAGCCTACATTACGTTGAGTTTTCGCTAATCTGTTAATCCCACACAATGAACCACACAACAGTCAGCTGTCTGTAAAACTTTTCCTAGAAGTCACTTGGCGATACAACTGGAATTTTTTGAATTTTTTATAGTAGTTATCAATTTTTGTACCTAATTGTGCTTAAAAACGATATTGTAGCCCAAGTATTTTGTGTCATGAAGTCTGTGGAAAGTGTTTACTTCTCCGTACGTGTTTTATACTAAAAAACATGGCGCGAATATCGTAGTTCAGTGCCCAGTCGGTTGAATAGCGGACCGTTCACAACAGCCCTGACCTGTACCACTCAGGCTAGTACACAAGTCCGACTAACATACTGTATGTTGATGTTCTTTGAACGCAATTAACCTACTGTACATCAGTATTAATTAACCGACACTAAGGCCAGTTTTAACAAATATTGAGAATCAGTGAACCGTTATCAAGACAAGTTCACCGAAATTTAGACCGATTAACATATTCAAGATCAGTGAATCTGTATCAAGGACACAATCAACCAATATTAAGACCGATTAACATGTATTCATCAGTATCATGGATCTATATCAAGACAATATTAAGACCGATTAACTTATTTAAGAACGATGAATTTTATCGAGGTCAACCAACCAATATTAAGACCGATTAATATATTCAAGATTAATGAATCTATGTCAAGGCCAATCTACCGATATTAAGACCGATAAACTTATATTCTTCAGGATCATAGACATATATGAAGACGGATTAACATATTCAAGATCAATGAATCTTTGTCAATGTCGGTCAGTCCTTAAGACCAATTAACGTACGTTCTTCAGGATCACAATGGATAAAAACCGATTAAAATATTCAAGATTAATGAATTTTTACCAAGGCCAATGAATTAGTATAAGACCGATTAAGGTATATTCTTCAGAATCGTAGACCTATATCAAGACCAATTAACCGATAGTAAGGCCGATTAACGTATTCAAGATTAATGAATCTATATCAAGGCCAGTCTACCAATATCAGGACTGATTAACTTATTCAAGATCAATAGACCTTTATCAAGGTCACACAGTCAATATTAAGACCAGTTAACTTGCGTTCTTCAGGATCACAATAGATCTACATCAAGACCGATTAACATATTCAAGATTACTTCCTTTTTTATTCTGTAAATCTTTCGGTTGAGTATTATTTACTTGTTGAAATAAATATGATATGAATGTATATCAAGACCAATAACCAATATTAAGACCGATTAATATATTCAAGATTAATGAATGTATATCAAGACCAATTAACCAATATTAACTTATATTCTCCAGGACACACATCGAAACCAATTGATTGAATGCTATTTAAGACCGAATAACGTACACAAGATTAAAGAATGTATACCAAGGCGAATCAGCTAATATTAAAACCGACTAATAGATATTCAGGATCAGTGAACGTAATATATCAAGGCCAATTTAATTTTTTGTTAAGACCGATCTTGATATCTGTTGATACTTAATAAACAAGTATCAAGTTAAGTGAATAAAGGCCGTCAAATGACCCAGCTTTGCCTTCTTACAGTGTCACATAAAGTTTATGCGAAAGTAGTAGGACTGACATTCGTATTTATACTCTCTGAAACAGACTTTGTAAAACACTGAACTTGTGATTCAACAAAGATATTTAAGAACCTATAACGGTGTTTTGAGTTATCTTCAATTAAATTAAATTATTCCAACTCCAGGTACGGCGTATTAGTGTTTAAAATTTGAACAATGTTTAGAAATTGTCGTTCTTTAATCATATAATAAAATAGGCTGTAATAATTTAGTCAAAGTCGTGGCGGTTTCCCCTAATCAGATACAGTAGCGTTTGATTTTTGCTTCCCGGATGACCAGTGATCAAGTTGATGTTAGTATAGTAGGAGTAGTTTCAGAGTTTGACCTTCCGTCTCTTGTGCAGCCCTCGCTCATACCTGGATGGACGGTAATTGAACATTTGCGAGCGGAAACGGAAAGGGGAGCGTGAATCACGGGGGCGGAGCGGAGACACGGCAGAGGAAGCAGCCTAAACACTTCACCCTCTCCAACACATGGTGCGACATGACGTACACTGTACAGTATTTGAATTGTTAATTAGGCGGTAGCGATTAATTATTTATAATGACAAATATAGTGCAAAATAAAATTTGCTAAGGATGGTGTTGCCAGAAGACAAGTCACTGCTCTCAGCGTATACACTTCCATGTGTGAGGCATGAGGCACGGCGTACTAAATATAAATTTACTTGTGATTTATTTAAGGACAATCACCCACGTTGATATTGTGCATGACGTGTCTGGTAATATAAGTAAACACGCGTTATAACATCATGTTACGGTATATGTAATGACACAAAGGTCGGTAAGCATATTTTTAGGAACTAGACTTGTTTGATTTAGCGTTGCTCTACCGAGCAGTAACATGGGTGGTAAGAGAGTCGTACTAACCTTAGTATTACATAGTACAGTTTATGTGTAGACATACAATAGGCTACACTCCGGCAGGGGTTCTCAATCTTTTTTCTGCTTCGACCCCGTTTTTTTTTTTTTTTTTTTATTCCGTAGACTCCCTCATACGTTTACAATGTGTTGCACAAATATCACCGCAAATGAAGCTGTTATTAGGGGCAATAATTTGTATTTGTATTATTATATATATATATATATATATATATATATATATATATATATATATATGTATATATATTAAAAATATAATTATGTGTATAGAAGCAGAAATTTAAATAAAATATAAGTTACATGAATACATAAAATTTTAATGAGATGTTTGCGGTTGATGTCCTTCGATTATCTTACTTATATCCGGGGAAATATTTGTTAATATTAATCGTAAATCACCACGTTCTGGTATCTTGAATCGATTTCTCGTCTTTCGCAATAAATTATTTACACGGCTAAATCCTGCCTCAAGCAAATAAGAACTAGGAAATGCTAACAATAGTGGTTCGCTGATACTTGTTAATCTGACGTGCAAATCGATCAATTTGACACACGAATTCATGTCTTGCCTAACTTTGAACTTTAACAACTATATAAATTTGGAATTAAATGTCTTCACTTTGTAAATTCCAATTTAAAATTTATTTTCTACTTTTTAGTGCATTTTTAAAAGAAGACAAGTTTTAAAAGTGTGTTTTTTATTTTCTGCTTTTTAGTCTTCACACTTACATTAATTTTACAATGTTTGTTATTTTCTTTATCTTTTTAAATTCCATTATTCTTCTTGTCTAAGAGATCGTAATCTTTGCATCTCTGCTAATGCTTCGTTGTTGCATGGTTTCTTTCCGGTGAGCTTTGCACAGTCAAGTTCTTGTATCTGAAAACCATCTAGTGATCTTACCCGGCCACTGGCAAATAGGGTTGGTTTTAAGCATGGTCGGCGGTGCTGCCTTGCATCTTGTGGACGGTTGAAGCTCATGAAGGCACTAATTATTGTCGAATATATTATAAACGGTTACAACGTGCGCGTGTTCTTCAACTAAGGAAAAATACCGAAACCAAAGCAACACATTTTCATATAATACGCGTGTACTGTTATCGAAAAGGAGGAAGAAAAAGAAATAGACGAAATTCGTTTGCTCGTTCTTTCCATATATCCGTTACGTTCTTCCGTTCGGCAAACTTTTATTTGCTCCTCTCGCCAAAGCTAAAATTAAAAAGCTTCGCTTCAGAAATGGTGAAAACAAACTGTACCGAAGTTGGGAACGAAGTCCACTAATTCCACAGGTAGTGTAATTGTACAATGGGAATACTTGCAGAATAGAAACTTGTACCTATGAAAATAAAATTTAAGTTTTAACATAAATTAAGCAACATTTTTTCGTTTAGTGAATTAAGAAACGCGAAAACCATCTGAAGCTGCTCGACCCTGACCAAGACTGCTGAGTCAGTCCCCTCCATACACTCCAGTCGCCCATTGGAGTGATCTCACGGGTTTGACTAACGCTAATTCATAGCTCGGTATTATGAGAACTACAATACCTTCGCACCGAAGGTCGATTCTTACAGTAGGTGTCGTGATCACCCTATACCAGTAACGACGAACCATTCAGCTTACGTAAAATATTGACGTTAAATGAATGTGCTGTACATATATGCACACCGAGGAGTGATAGTCTGCTAACAGATCCGTACCATTCTGAGATGGGAAGCGGTAATAGTGAGAACAGTTCCGGATTTTATATATACGTACAATGTAAGTGAATAGAAAAGTGTGCTTTTCGTTGTCATTAATTAAATATGAATTAGCTGCTTGAAATTGTGCGGTAAAATACGACCATCTGTTATTGAAAATTCTAGTATAATGACTATAAAATTTACTTTCCCAGATATTGTTGTATTTTCTCACTCAATATTTCTTTTCTTTAACATATTTTGCACCCGATTTTTGAAACTAACTTCTTCATCTAATAAAAGCAGCAGCTAGGTTTTCAATAAGACCATAAATGCTTACTATTTTTTGTCTCAATGTCTCATTAATTTTCAGTATTTTATTTTCGCTTTGCGCACGTAAATCCCTTGTAAAACGAAGAAATTCTGTTATTTCGTGTATCGTGTTTTCTCTTCCTTTTTGTTTTAATTAGGATAATTCCATCACAACCAGCCCTAAAATGATACATGTTAAATACAAATGGAATTTAACGAAAACGGAACGTATAGTGGAAATCACACTTTATTAGTCAAAACACGTCTCCAGTAACAGTAAACTACAGATATTGGCGGATAGGTTGATAAGTCTAAGAGGCTTGTTTCTTGGTAAAAACAGAGGACAGTTGGCTAGCACATACACGATGTCAGAGCCACTTGCGGATGGTTGATAGTATTCATAGTGTCGACATATTTATGTATAGAATGTGTATTTCACTATGTGAAGTAAATACCTTCATACTTAAAGGAATTCAACGCATACTAAATATTTACTCTCAAAATAGTATTACCATGTCAACCTTTTTTTTGTGAAAGATTATTGAAAATATGATTTTCTCATAATCGGTTCTGACAATTTTACTCCATTCGATAAAAAAAATCCATCGAGAGTTAACTAATTAATTAAATTTCCAGTTTGTCCCACTTTTCCCTACTTTCTCAGTGTTCACAGGCCATCGGCAAACCTCGTAGGCTGCATAATTCAGGTAGTATTCCTTATCTGATCTATTACCGTGTATCGATGGTCCTCGGCTGGAAAATTATGCAAGGAGGGTAAAAACAAAGAGCGGATCATAGTGAAAGGGGAAGGGGGTTGTGTGACATATGGGCGTAACTTGCTCCGTGGGAAGTCGCAACCCTCTGACTCAGCCCTATCTAGCCCGTACCGTGGCCTTAGAAGTGCGTTAATGTTTTGTACAGGTTGTCTAGTAAGTAAGGTGACAAATTGTAAAATAAAATCAATAAGTTTTTATTGGGTTTTATTAAACACAAAATGTGGTACTTCTATCGGCTCTTGAGTGGATCGCGTTTTAATAAAATAGCATGTGGTATAGAGATCTGGAAGTACTGTGCATCGTACTTTAGTTACATAGAAAATAACAGGCGGTATTAAGATCTTTATCGGATTTGAAGTACTTTATTATCGTATTTTATTAACAGAAAACAGTAATTCTATCGGCTCTTGAGTGGATCGCGTTTTAATAAAATAGCATGTGGTATAGAGATCTGGAAGTACTGTGCATCGTACTTTAGTTACATAGAAAATAACAGGCGGTATTAAGATCTTTATCGGATTTGAAGTACTTTATTATCGTATTTTTTATTAACAGTAATTCTATCGGCTCAGTGGAATTAATAAAATCGGCTCTTGAGTGGATCGCGTTTTAATAAAATAACATGTGGTATAGAGATCTTTATCGGTTTTGAAGTACTATATAGCATATTTTAGTAACATAAAATGTGGGATCAAGATCTGAATCTGTTTTACAGCGTTTTGAGTTTTAGCAAACACAAATTCGTCGTAACAGTAATAGGCCTATAGTTAGTTCTTCGAAAATAACATTAAAATATAAACATTCCTATATAAAAATTAGTTTAGTCCACCATATTGGAAAATATTGTTAGTATTTAAAAAAAAAACTTCATAAAGGTATTGTTTCCAATGTCCAAATAACGACACAACTGTAGAAAACCAGCAATGTACATGTTAAAATATGTTTGTAATGTAAATATGCTTAGTTGTGTGTTATATTTCTTATAAATCATTAAACTACTGTATTTCAATGTATATCTTATCGTGTTCTGAGGTTATTGTATCCGGTTTCAGGTCACGTTCCGGATACGATAGCAGCAGCAGCGATGACAACGACCTGTCGGATGAGTCGGGCGCTGCCGACGAGGCCCAGAGGCCGAGGACAAAACCTGCCATCAAGGGCAGATGGACTAAAGAAGAGGTAAGTCGTGTTACGTTGTAATTACATTAGAAACATTGCTCGGTAAATGTTCGCTCTTTTAATGCGATCAGGTGTAACACTTGTGTGGACATTCAACCAGAAAAGTACGTTATTAGTACCTAGGGATGGCACAAATTTTAGGATTTTTAAAATAGTACTATTAAGCTTATAATTAAAACCATTTATGTAATCACGAAACG
Organism: Callitettix versicolor; assembly: GCA_022606455.1. Taxonomy (NCBI): domain Eukaryota; kingdom Metazoa; phylum Arthropoda; class Insecta; order Hemiptera; family Cercopidae; genus Callitettix; species Callitettix versicolor. Next base: position 35,057,385 of record CM040191.1, on the reverse strand, counting down.
TGGAAATTATAAGTATATTGTCACAATATATTTATATATGTATATATGAGAGTACTTTATATTTAAGTAGAGTGGGGCCTCAACTTACGAATGACCTTACTAACAAAGTTTCAACTAACGAAACGACGCGAAAAAAAACACTCCTAAAAAGTGTTTACGAAATGGGCAGTCACACATTTTGATGACATTTGCCTAACCATTTCAGAAGCATTCTGAAAAGTCGGCAAACACAATCGCTGCTGGACCGTTATTTCACCAAACGTACGTCAAAAGAAACTGGGGAAGGTGAAAGTGAAACCAAAAAGGCAAAAGAAAGTGATGGTAATTAAAAATTAAGTTCTAAAAAGTGTAAAAAAATCATAAAAAAATTTAAAATGTTAAATTCCTATCAGTTCTTAGTGTTAAATTTTATTTCGTGTATGCATGCACGTACACACTCTCAGCTCTCCACGTTCATCTCCTCCTCCTCCATATCCACAACCTTCGCCGCCTCCTCCCACGAACTTCGCTACGTATCCGAATCTTTAGACGTAAGAAACTTTATTCCGTACATTATTTTCTTATCAGTATTATGTATATGTAATGCAATACATATTATGTGTAATGAATAAATTTTTTATTTAAGGTTTTATCTGTGTTTTATTAATGCATATTTCTTCCATATTTCACATAAATGTATATTTTTTCATTGTATGGGGCAGTTTAATGGTGGTGGAACGAATTAGGCAATTTACATGTAAAGTGCACCTGTCAATTTACTTAAGACATTTTTAGCTTACGAAACGACTTCCGGAACTAATTAAATTCGTAAGTTGAGGCCCCACTGCATTTTATATTAAAAACTAAAAGTGCTTTTTATTTATTAAGAATATTAATGCATTAAGTTAATGATAACATGTACAGATAAACACAGATATACGAATTAAAACAAAAATATCGCTTGAAAAATCCCTTCATAGGAAAAAATCCCTTCCGTACACATGTAGGTAACAGTCGTAGACAATAGGAAACGAAGCATTGACAATTTGACATTGGGAATCAAGCTCCAGACAGCCAGAGTGCAACTGTCATTGTCACCTTCTGAAGTGAGAAGCTGATGTACTGATAACAGAAACAAAATGTGTTCTGGTAGAACAGTGAGAAGGAACACTAACAGCCTTTTTAATTGAAAAATCGATACATAGGGACAAAGCATCGATGTTGAAAAAACATCGGCATGAAACTATCGATGTTTTTGGAGTAAAACATCTATGTTTGTTTGCAATCCTTACTAGTAAGGATTCCTTCCTTACAGGAAAGAAACTAAAATAGCCTACAAACTGATAAACATTTGTATTGCACAATTGCTGCATACGTGTATGGGAGTGTTTGTATAGGTCTTTAAATACAGTTGTTATTCCCACATCTTCCCTTTTGACCGATTAAGCTCAAATTTATATGTAATCATTACTTTCTTCCATAAATGCAAACAATGGTGCGTTTATCTTGGAATACACGAATGAGGATTTGTATGACATATAAGTTAAATTGACAAATACATCACTTCATATAAGTACTCACACAAATTGTATCACCTCCCAACATTTTCTCACACATTTTGTATGAGCAAAAATTGCATGTAATTTAGACTTGTACGAGTTTATTTTCATGTGTAATTTTAGGTTATGGCAGTTTTTGTTGTGTATTAGACTTAATTAGCTGTTCACTCGTAGCTGACAGGTTTTGATTTCTAGGAAAATTGAGTTGTATTTAAAAAGGCTCGTTTGTTTAAAATTTTGTTTTGTAGTTTTTTCTTTTCCTACAAATTATTGTTGTCGCCATCTACAAGTGTAGGGTGCATTTTTACGAACTATATGACATGTATGAGGATTTGTATAATCATACAAATTTTGTATGATAATATATGTATGTCACACAAGTCCTCATACGTGTATCCCAGTGTAAAAGCAAAAATAAGGCAAATATATTTTTACTGATGAACGTGTACGAAAACATAAATCGTAAAGCAAATTGGAATGAACAATACACGACTTCATGAATAATCATAGAATTTCGTTACCTAAGATATTTCAGTAGTGAGTATTCACTAGTCTTCTCAAATCACAAAGGAAACTATTTAACAGAGGCGTTGACTAGGTGTAGGCGTGCTCGGCGCGCGAAATAAGTCCTCCACCATCTTATTACATCATTCAATAGAAACGTACAGTCATTGAATGATAACCCTCCGCTGTCCTTCTTACATCTGTTTTTTTTATGTTCTGTTTTTGGCATATATTTTTTAAAATTTTTATTATTTCCGTCCAACTATTTTCTTCTGCGAATATGTAAACGTAGTTAACTTTTTTACGAAAAAATTCCTGAAGGTTAGACCAGATAATTTTGAAGTGTCTGTTTATCTAAGTTATATTTTACTTTAATGTATAAAAAAGAAATTTTAAAAATTGATGTTTGTATATATTTTTTAACTTTTGTAAAAGTTCCTTCCCCAAACCCAATTTTTTCCTATACCTCTAGTGGCAGTCTAGAAAAAAATGAATAAATATATCCATTTTACGTCGATCGTGTGTGTCTCAAGGTTCTTAAATCGAGCCGCAGTTACTCCCTTTGCTTTTGTTTTCCTCGTCCTCATTTGTCTAACTGGCAAACATGGACGTACAGGGAAAAATATATGGCGATGATAACCATACATTTTTTTTGCCGGGAAAAAATATATCAAAATTGGTTGCGCTTGCGTGAATGCAAACTGGCTTATGAAGCACTAACATCGCGTAAAACCATTTCCTTTAAAATTGACCTATTGAATTCATAGCTAAATAAGTTTTCTACGAGATTGATTACTGCGTATTTTGTGTTAAAATTAAGTGTTACTGAGATGTTGTGACGTTCAGAGGCAAGGAGGTAAACATGTTTGTCAATTACGTAATTTTATTCTTTTTTGGAGTCTCACATGTCCGCCCTATTCGTTGTACAAAAATTCTTTAAATTATAATGTTTTAGGAAATTTTGTCTTCCACAAGTCGGTAAATATCTGTGTTTGCGATAAAATGAACCCGATGGAAGTTATAGGTAGAAAGCAAAAAAAGTACTTATTTTCAACGGGTTTTCCCAGATGGAGGCGGAGGGAGTGAGGAATATTGATTTTTTTCCAACTCAACCGACCTATACACCATATCAGTTTAGAACTATCCGACCTTTTGTGGGGTACACCCCTTTTTTGGGCTGCGTTCACTGGGTAATAATATTCGTTAGAGGTTGATCGTTCACGAACGAACGGGTTAAAATGAACTAATCTTTGAACTGAACTACTCCGCGTACTGGTTCGTTCTCGCAATCAGCGTTCCAAACGTGTTTATGAAACTGCAGTACTTCAACTGCAACAATATGCAGGATAAGCAGAAACAAATATTACCGTACTTTATCCAAGTAATAATGTAGATTCGGCATATATTGTACAGTACAGAGTAGATAGAAAATAGATGACTTTTTTCAATTACTATGCCGGTTTGTGTGCTGTATACAGCCTTTCCGACATTACAGTTCTCAGGGGCTTAACCCTTCCTTATTGGTCCACCTTTTTAAAGCGTTGAAGGAAAAGTTGTAAAGTATGTTTATTTAAAAACATTTTTAGTTCATTAGTGCCGTATTTCAACTTCTTAAAAAACAAATTATGCATCTTAAACGTAATTCTTAGTGCACTTTTAGGACTTAATAGTAACATTAGTGCAGGAGTGAGCGATTGCGTTTTTGATTATATGTAAAGACTAGCCGAAAACCGTGCTTCTTTTAGGTGAATAAGCCCTTAAGTGTATAAGGCCGGGCGACCACCAAGTGCGGAGCGGACTATGCATTCAATGTAAGTGCGGCCATTGAAAGCGTTACAGTTGGAGCTGAGCTGAGTCTTAGCTTCGCGTAGCTTCGACTCTGTCTACGTTCCCTTTGAAGCTGGCTCCATTTCCTCCACCACGCTTCCAAACATATTACTGTACTTTTCCTTACCTAGGTTACGAGTTTGTTTTACCTTTTAAAGGTTGACAGGTGAAACAGGAATTTACATCTTAGCCTAAAGGTATTTAAGCTAAATTTCAGCTTTCTGAGGCTAGACTGTATTACGCACGCAACACGCACACTAAACTTGGTTTCATGAGATAAGACGCTGGCAAGAGGTAAACAAAGGTAAACCAGTTCCAACCCCTGCTCCTCCCCTTGTGTAACGAGGTGTAACAAGGAAGAGAAAGGGTTGTACCCCACGTGGGACGCCATCTTGAGTAGGTTAAGGACCTCTAGGAATGACTGAACCGATTTAACATAATAATTTGCTGAACTTTATTGCTTGCTTTATTGTTGTGCGGACACAAAAGGAGCCGAAAAGGCAATACAGTAAGTATATATTTAAAAACATTTTAAGGAAGTTTACATACTGTAGGCCTGTGAGAAATTAAATTACGAGAATTGTTTGTGGTGTTATAAAGTTATTCTGTCTTTTCAATTAATGAAATAAAAACATTGTATTTTTCCACAAGTTTTTTATTGGCGTCTTGCCAACCAAGGTTTAACTCGTTATAGCATTGTCAAGGCCATTTAACAGTAACGAATACTGTATCGTCTCATTAATATTCCAATGTCAAATATGAATTTTATATTGAATTAAGTTGCATTAAAAATATTGCTAGGAATAATGGTTATGTCCAAATCTTAAGTAGTAAGATAAAATCGTGCAAAAACACATATTTCCTGGTGGTGATTTTATAGCTTAATCCAAACTGGCCGTAAATTTAAAATTAAAATAGAACACAATGAAAGTTTGAGGTTGGATCGTGGAGTTGTAGTTTTGCTAACCACGTAAGAGTTCATAATGTTCTGATTTTTATAAAAATAGGGATATTACATTCAATTAACAAATTCATGAAACTGAATAATTAGATTTTGGTTAGTCACCTCTTAAAAACATTGTCTAGGTCACTATCCCTTCCTCTCATCTTAGTACTTAGTACTTAGGCTTGTGCGGTGAAGAAAAATATAATGTTGTGTTAGCTGTTTTAACTTCAGTCTAAGTGGCCTTGAAAGTGCTGTAACGAGTGAAACTTGGTTGGCAAGACTCCAATAACAAGTTGTGGAAATACACAAGTGTTTTTATTTCATTAATAGGATTTCCATCAAATGTCAACGGTCTGTATAAATACAGTACCTTTTATGTTCAACATATCGAGTTCTTCTGAGAAACTATGCGTAGTACAACAGCTAGTTAATTATGTTTTGAATGAAAGTTTGTAAGATGTTGCGCTATACACCGATATGATTGTCATTAAAGGTAATAAACTTTTATAACCGGAAATAACAAGAAGAAAGTTGCCAAGTGTTTAACGATACGATAGGATGTACGTATTCACTTCCACTCCCTTAACCTTGACAAAAGAGTCAACATTCCTGAGTTTAAAGCAAACATCAAACAAGCTGGCGCTCGCTACAACCACTTGTGCTTGAAGACTGAAAAGATAAGAACGCCGTGATATTCGAACAGTACAGCAGTAGCTGATAACAACAATATTTTACCGCTATAAGAAAAACATATTTTTGGTTCTTGTTAAAATGTTAAATAACGTGTATTGAATCAGTGACCTTGAATCTGTTGTCCTGTCAACATGAGTCAGTTCACCATAAGTATAATGTACAGATTACTCTGCTGTTTGTCCAAAATAAAATTTTATTTGGTCTTTAATTAGGTCTAATACACAGCAATGTGTTGTTCTATTTTTGCTATTTGTGTGTATGTCTTGTTTTCAAGGATGGAGGACGGAAAACGTCCAATTTTTGTCTTCTTTAACCGTCAGAATAAGATACGTATCTTGCGAAATACATTTGTAATTGAATTCATCTAGTAATACTTTGGTAGGTTCTAGTGTTTTCGTTTGTTTGTTTTCACTATATATTGTTTTTTTATTTTCAGGATTTATTGCTCAAGGAATTGGTGGATAAGTACCAAGAGCGGTGGGAGGTGATTTCCAATCACTTCCGAGAACGCTCCGATGTCCAGTGTCAGCAGAGATGGCACAAAGTTGTCAACCCAGATTTGGTTAAAGGCCCCTGGACAAAAGAGGTACAATTTCTATAACAAAAAGTGATTGAATTAAAATAAACCTAGTCATAAAACTCTACCTAGCTTGTGAGTAAGAAAAAGTGCAGTGAGTTTTGTTTTGGATAATTTCTTTCTTCGAAATGCAAATGATTCAGAAGTTTTTTTAAGTAGGTAATATTATACTTCAGACCAAATTCACTGTTCCATTGTGCGTATGTTATTTTCATCATTATAATAATAAAAAGTAATTGTTTTATATACGGATTGAAATTTTCTAGTCCATCAGTTTGTAAACATATTTTTACTCAGGTGCAACCCTGATACAGAATCTGTAGTAGTAAGCACCTACTCATGACCAATTTAGAAGTCAACAGCGCCCTTGCCAGTTTTGGTTCGAGGAGGACTTCCCCTTAACTCTTCTTCGGAGAGTCTTTCCATTACCTATCACCTATGGACCTGGATTGGAAACTGGCAGCCATAAGAAATGACTATCTGTTTCTCACGACACAAAGGTTACCAGTAATAGACATATTCACCTCATTTCTTGTTTCATCACGGACCTCTCCCACCCTATTGTATTTATATTTTATGTAATGATCACACACTAGAAACATTTACTGTTACTGTATACACATCATAGGAACTACGTTTATGATGGAAATACAGTATGTTTAGGCGGGTTTCACACCAAAGCCGATCCGGGCGAAAATCGCCTGAACACTGAGGAAGCTGTACTTCATATGGGTGCTTTCAAATAAGACGCCGGCCGGGGATATTGGCGGTATTGGACAGTCCTGCCTCCCGCTACTAAAAGCGGTGTCTGTCTGCGTTTTTTTTAGTCTAGTTCGGTTTCCCGGCCAGTGAGTGTACGTAATATTGTGTAACAATGAATATTGATGTTGAATTGCCAGTTAGTGCTATTCAAGAAAGACCTCCATTGTGGGAACAGTCCAACAAATAATTGTAGTTTCTCGTATAGAGTTGCGAATTATCCGCTTTTCTCGTGATCTTTATTGAGACTGTGAGTCCAGTATCGCCTTCTTTGTCCCACGTACTCATCACCAAGGTTGATGACATTATTGCACTGCGTTGCAACTGAGACTGCTAGGCAGGATAAAAGCACCTCTCACTGCAAGCTTAGAAAAACCTACTGAGTGCGAATCTACTTCAGTGCGAACGCATCGCAGATTTTGCTCGGCTTGGCTTCGCTTCGCCCTGCCGGGCTCGGCTCGGCTTTGGTGTGCAAAGCGCCTTCTATCATCCTCTCGAGCCTTTATTTCTTATTTTAAACAATTGGCTTCTCTATAGCCTTGGTTCTTGCAAAATCAGCTGTCCAGCTTTTCACTAACCATTGTTGATCTATTTTCAGACTTGTTTCTCTTGAGTGTTGAAAAGCTTCTTTCTGCCGTAAATTTTGTAACCGACTTCTAAATTCGGGAATGTACTTTCAACTTATTTTACTTGATGCTGGAATTTTCCTTGTTCGTTTGATATATTCCATCTTCATTTACAATTTAAATGTAACACTTTATAAATGTAAATGTACACGGTTTGTTAGATACACGTTAATTTAAAATAAAAATAAAGATATCATTTACTGAGTACAGGGGTCGTATCTAGAAACGTTACTTTGTACATAATTTTGCGTCCCTGAGCACGTTATCAGTGTGCCCATTTACTAAATTGGCCCTGCTGCTACTTTTAGCAGTAAATATAATTTTTAGGAAGTGGACTTTTACAAATGTAAATCCCAAAATTATAAATACTTCTGTATACAAAAAATTTAGAATATAGTTATGTATGCTCAGTATTTCTATTAATCGATGTTGTTAATCAAGAACTCTTGAGATCTTCCGTGACCCTAAAATAAATTATTTAATCATTCTTCTTAAAGATAATTTTAATGGTATAATAACAGAAGAGTTAATTACAACCTTGTTAATTATTTATAATCAAACATCAACTTGATAACCGCTAGACATTCTCCATATCCAAATTCATTCACATTTTTTCTCTTCACTTATGCTAAGTTCGTGTAAAACTTCACATTTTTTTAAAAACTGCTTTCATTATTATCACTGTAATTTTTACATATCGGACAAATAATTATGTATTATTAAGAGAAATCTTGCTTTATTTCTTGAGGCAACCTGGCTCGCTTTTGCCATGTGCCTTTCGTAGCTACAAATTTGTGCCGCTATATGTTTACAACAAAGAATGAAAACATAACCTCAAAGCTACCAATATAATGGAAAAAAACTACTGTTCAAATTAGCCTTAAAAAATATTTAGTTAAAAAAGTATGATTGAAAACATTATTTCTGAAAAAAATAGTGCAAGATTTAGGCTGTAGTGAATACGCTTTAAATTGTTACTTTAAATAATTATTTAACTACACCTGCTGTAAATTTTCAAAATGGTGGCCGTTAAAAATATTTAATGTTAACTGTTAACTGTCAAAAACCATCAGAAACAAGGGTTCATCTTTTAATTACAATTAAAATTGTTTTTTTCGTTTTTCCAGTTAGGTCAAATGATAACTGAGATATTGACAAAAAAAACGGCAAACATAATTTCTTGGTAGTTGCATTAGTAATTGTCTAAAACATTTTATGTTAGGTTTTCATTCATGTATTATACAACCTAACCGTAGGCGTATAATAAATGACTGAACATACCAAGAAATTAGGTTTACAGTTTTTCGACAAGTCGTTTATACTTTGACTCAACAGAAAAAACTGAAAACATAATTTTATTTGTGTTTAAAAGCGTAATCTATTTTTTTTAATCTTGCGAATGTTTTGTAAAGTTAATGGTTTTCAAGATATTCAATATAGCACAAATATTTTAAACGACCACCATTTTGAAACATACAAAATCTGAACTCAATACATATATATTCTATTTCCAAAATTGCTTTAAAAAAATTGTTAAATATCTGGAAAACTAAATGTTTTCAGAAAAAGTTTATTCCTCAGTTTTTCTTTATGTTGATCCAGATAATTGTATCCAAAAGTTTTGGAACATTACATAATAGACCACTCTGTATAAGCTATAAATATTTATAAGTGATATTGCAATTTTAAGGTTTCAGTAAATTTTCATTTGTTTCAAAGCGTAACAAAAGTGTTTTTATATTGTTGTTAAGTGGAATAATTTATCAGTTAATACAATATGGTTTATCTTGACAGGACAATCTAATTGTTAGCCTTTGGTGATGGTAATTAGCTTAAGACCCTTGATGCGCTAATTGACCAAGATAAGCTTAAGTGCATTATGCAAGTGTTGCTTAGGCCATCAGTAAAAAAAAACACATCTAATTCATATTATTACTTACAGAAAAAAAGTGAATTATGCAATCAAAGTTTTTATCTCAACTACAGCAGTCAATGAAGTATAAAAACTTAAATGGGTTTGTAGATTGTTCGACAAAAAGAGGGTATTAATACTAACCTATAAATTAGTCATCTCATTCATCAGTTGTCGTTGTAAACTAGTTTTTACAATTCATTGAAGTCGTGTTGAAACAAATTGGGATTTTATTAACGCTGTTGTACTCGGCCAAACTAACATAAAAATTTAACATTAAACGTATTGTTTGTGTTCACTGCAACACAGTCTCTGTTCAGTAAAATACAATAAAAAGCTTTATTACGCTAGCTTAATAAAGAAAATATTATATAAAACTTTTTGAAACAGTGGTTTGGTCATGTTAAAACCCGTTATTAATTTAATAAAATTATTTCAGACTTTTAATCAGTAGCGAAATTTGTACACTTTGCACTTGTAGTGAAAAAGCTTGGTTGGTTTTGTTGCTTTTATAATCGTTGGTGATAATAATAGAATTTTTTATTAAAGTTAGTCATAATAATATCATACAACGTATGAAGCAATACTGGGCTACGAGGAAGGCACAGAACATTAAAAAGTGATTGATTTAGTGAACCCCAAAGTTGGGTGAAGCGAATAAAGAGAATATCATACTCTTTTATTAAATAGTGGTTGTTGTAGTGGTTTGAAGATCAAGACTTTTTTCAATAGATTCTCGCCAAAAAGGAATTATGATGCAAAAGTGAATAAAATAAGATTAGTCGGTTATTCCTGCTCATTTATTAATGAATTTAATTTGAAAATATTCTACGGAGTAGCCATCGTGGTAAAACCCAGCCCTGGAATCTTAAGAAAGTTTGTTGTCCGGCAAAATTCATCCAATAGTTTCAAAGTGGAAGCCATTTCAGTTTTTTTTTTAAATCCTAATTTTTATTTTACACTTTTTCGGAAAATCTGAATGCAACCAGTGTTACAGTTTGCACAAATTAGCATTTTAAATTTCCAAAAATCCATTTAAATTTAAAAAGTGAATTTGATGGCAGTCAGGGTTCATGTTCCGTAAAATTTGAAATTTTATTTCGCTGATTCCATTCATTCGGACACAAAAATCAAGCTTTTACAAGATCGTTAACTAGCAAAATTTTTCCCAAAATTAAAAAAATGTGGCTATTGCAACTCTTTAAAAAAAACACATCATAATTGTTGCTGAAATATGATTTAAATTTTTCAAAATGTGTTGTGATTTAAAAATAATAATTTTAATGAACACGGTCAGTTTTATTTTCATATTTTTAATTGTACGTTTTAATCTAAAATGCTAATATATGCTGATTATGATAGTGAATTTAGAATTTTAAATTACAAGAAAAAATAATGTTAGAAATTTACTTCAGTCACGCCAGTGAGACAACTGCATACCGCAGTTATTTGCAATAAGTTATTAAAAACTACATGCAGGTCGTATATACGAGGTGTGTTCGCGGCTTGGAGAGTCCGATTATCAAACATTTTTTTTATTATGTTTTTATTATGTTTTTATCATGCCCTTGAAGTATGATAAAACTTTCAACTGTTTTCATTGTTGACTTTGTCTGTGACAGCCACTAAGGTAAGACGTGTTTTTATGAACTCGGCGATTTTCGTTAAAAGAAATGGATTAAAGAATTTGTATCAAATTTTGCGTAAAAAATGGAATAAAGTGTAACAAAGTGTGTGAAATGTTAACAAAGACCTATGGTGAGTCTGATATTAGTAAAGCATGAGTTTACGAGTGGTATAAGCGTTTCCAAGAAGGCCGTGAAGACGTTGAAGATGACGAACGCCCTGGACGCCCCAGCACATCAACAACCGATGAAAACATGGAAAAGTGAAAGAAATGATTATGAACAATCGCTGAATCACAATTAGAGAGGTCGCTAATGATGTTGACATGATTGGATCATGTCGACCTTGTTTCCAATGTTTTTTGTATGAAACGCGTGGCAGCAAAATTCGTTCCAAAATTCTTGAATTTTGAACAAAAACAGCGGCGAATGGAAGTTGCTCAGGAATCACTAAATGAAGTCAGCGACGATGCAGAATTGCTGAAACGTATTATAACAGGTGACGAAACATGGGTTTACGATATGACGTTGAAACTAAGGCTCAATCATCCCAGTGGAGGCATTCTGGCTCGCCAAGATCGAAAAAGGCTCAACAAGTGCGGTCGAACGTGAAGGTTATGCTCACTACTGTGTTCTTCGATATTAATGGCATAATGCATCATGAATTCCTGTGCCACCAGGTGAAACGGTCAATAAGGAGTACTACCTACAAGTTCAACACCGTTTGATCCGTGAAGCAATCCGAAAAAAACCCGGATCTGTGGAAAAACAATTCATGGCTTTTGCACCACGATAATGCACCAGCTCACACTTCATCGCTTGTTCGTGAATTTTTGGCCAAAAACAGTACTGTAACGATGCCCCAGCCTCCATATTCGCCAGACATGGCTCCGTGTGATTTTTTTCTATTTCCAAAAATAAAGAGAACCTTAAAGAGCTGACGTTTTACAGCCATAGATGACATTAAAAGCACATCGCTGAAAGAACTAAAGGCTATCTCAAAGATCGAGTTTGAGAAGTGTTTCGAGAACTGGCACAAGTGCATAATTTCTAATGGGGACTATTTTGAAGGCAACAACATCAATAAATAAATATTTTGTTCAAAAAATTAAAATTCTCGTTACTTTCTGAACACACCTCGTATACATTACAGTAAACTATTTTAAACACAGTCTCCGGATTTATTGTAATCGTTGCATGCATTAAGTAATGAAAAAAATCTTCTTTTGTTTGTTTGTGAGTTTTTTAGCATTAACAGATTGAAATGACACAGTATTATTGTTGTAGGTTGATGAGGATGCCTTGCATTACCCATTATTACACTTGCAAAAAAAATATTTTGCAATTATTTTAGTTAAAGATTTAACTGATTCAAGTTTGTTTATCTTCTGTGTGAAGTTCAAACCGTAATGTGATAATTATTTGATATAAGTATTACGGTGTGCATAAACGAAAATTTTAAAATATTAAATAAATAAATAATAAACACAAGTAGACCAATTTCATTTTTGTATTTTTATCTGTAAATCGCAAAAGTATTTTTTACGTTAAATAATATTGATTTATTTTATTTACTGTAATAATTATTTTATTGCCTATCTTTCTGAACAGTAATAAATTCTTTATTTTATGTTAGTAATGAACGGCTCAGGGGAGAGTGTATTCTGGGTAAATGTTAATGAGAACAAGCAGGAGCAGCAGGTGATTTGGTCAACACCTGTTGACCGATTCCAAGGTCAGTCCAGGCTGTACAAGTGTCTGTACTGTCCCTGTGTCTTTATATTCAGTGCATTTAATTATTATTTTTAATATTGCTCACAAATGATTTTTTTATTTACTATTACTGTTTACTATTTGCCGTTGTTGTTTACTATTTACTACTTATTATTGCGCCACAACAATAAAAGCATAGCGAGCTGAATAATGTCCTGGAATTATAAACATGTGTATAGCAAAAACCCTGTCAGTACGCGAATATAGTCAGTCACCTTGGTTTTCATTTATAATTCCATATACAGTGATTGATAAACAAAATTCCGGGAATAAACTACTTGGTAGTAATAAAAACATAGTACGTTTTTAAAATTTTGTTTCATTACTGATTAATAAAATATTAATGTGAAGTTTAACGACAACCTCAGAATACGTAAAGTTTCCAACAAGTGCCTACTTATTGTTCAAATAATCAAAACGGGCCTACTTATTTTAAGTTTTAGGTATCACTTGTAGTTTAAATGTGTTGTAATGTGAAAATTGTGAAAAAGTTTAAGTCTTCCTTAAAATGTAAAAGGTTTCAAAGGGAAATGAAACTTCCCATTAGGCAAATAAGCTTTCAAATAATGTATTATAGTGTGACCTTCCTTTTGCCTTAAAAATAGTACTTACGGGCCAGAACACGAAAGAACACATTGAGTTGAAATAAACAATGTACACTCTATTTTAAATTATCGATTTTAATTTCAAAAAAATTTGAATGATGGAACATTTGGTTCTACAGGGTTACATTTGTACCATGGCCAACAACAATCTGCCAGTTGGTCATTTGCTTACATAAAATGAGTGGAAGCTTTAAAGTGCTTTTACTTAATCGTGAATTGAATAGAAACAAAGTTTTTAAACAGATTTAAAATGTTTGAATTGTTACTATTTTGTGTTAGAAAACATATTTACATATCAGGCCTGCCGGTCACTAAATTCGGAGCGGAGTTGTGCCGAGCTGAGCGAACTACGCATTCAAAACCGAATATGTTGTTTTAATATGTGCTGAGCTGAGCGGAGTTAAGTGGCGCGGCTTCGACTCTGTGTAGGTTCGGTCTAGGAAGCTGACTCCGCTTCCCCAATTACGCTAACCACACCTCCAAACTTATTATTTCTCGATAAGGTCTTTCAGCATTAGTAGATTTTTAGAATACGTTAAAGTAGGCCGAAATATTTAAGAGACAAACGCGTTCATAAACTGATTGGACTCCGCTTCCGATTGCCGTACATCTTCATGGCGAAGGGATCGCAAGTTCTCGTGTCATGGAATAGTAAAATGGAAACGTACAACTTGCAGTCAGCGATTCCGATTCTAAGTAATCAGTTAAAAGATTTAATTAATTTACTTGACGGTAATCTCATCAAATTTAGGTCAATCAAATATTGCACGCAATTTTTGTAATTTTACTTTATAAGAATAGATTTTATTCATATTTCCAGTGGAATTACTGAGTTTATACTTTTGTTTAAATTGATAAGGTTGTTTTGATGTAATTACAATTAATCAGCTACTGGAAAGGAAAAATTTGCAAAGTAAAATAAAACTTAACCACAAAAGGATGTATTTTCAGTAGTTTATTTTGTCCAAATAAACTGAGTCAGTTGATTTTTGAACTTCGTCGCAATCTCTATTATTTAGCGGAAAAAATCGATGGTATCGAATCTAACTTTCAGTATCGACTTTGAATATAAACGAACTAGAAGTACATCCTCCATTATAAAATGGAGCCGCGTGCCCGATATCAACGGCTAAAATTCAAGTAATTTGACTATCTGCCGCTACGAACGCAGCAAGCTGCAAGGACGCCCCCTTTGGAGACGCTTGAGAAAATAGTACTGTTATGTAACTGTAGTTGAACACGCTGCCGCAAGATACCGCCAAATGAAATTAAAATTGTAATACTTTACCGAATTACTTTTGTTAATTATTCATCTGAACTACTGTTTCATAATTTTATATACTTACGAATTCATTGCAAATAAGGCAAATCAGTTTATAGATTATGTTATTACCAATAAGTAATTTGAAGAAAAAAATTCGTGAACACTAAAAATATAACATTTTTAATTTTAAAAAAATGCAATATTAACATAAACGAAATTTTGTAAATGTAGTCACAAATGAAACTTTGACATCGTTGTCAATTTTGTAAATTTGAACAATAACAATTATTATTAAGTTACAAGTTACAAAGGAAAAAATGTATAGGGTCTAACTTAAACGTTACATTGTATTTTGTAATCTGAATGTTTAATGAACCAGTTCTATCCATTAAAGTCGTGAGTTCCATAAGCTGTTAAAATTATAACAGAATGAACATAAAAAATAATTACCATAATTATAAAAATAATGATCATAGGTTCACATTAATGTAGGAATTTATTGTGGCATAATTAAAATATTTGTAATTGCAAGTTGTCTTGTGTGTAGGGTAATACCCCATCACCCCCCCCCCCATTTTCCATAAAGGATAGAAGCAGTTCTAAAGTACACCTGCTAATTATTATGCCTACATATAAAAAACCTAGTAGTGCTTTACTTAATGTAAATTTTTGAAAAAAGTGAGTTACAAAAAAATTGAATGTAACATTTTTCTCTAAGAGCCTAGTTTAGAGCCTGTTAATAAGCAGGTAGGTAAATATGCTACCTGCATATTTAATATTTATAATCTCTCTTTATTCGCTTCACCCAACTTTGGGGTACACTAAATCAATCACTTTTTAATGTTCTGTGCCTTCCCTCGTAGCCCAGTATTGCTTCATTAGTTGTGATCTTGCTTTTCTTTCTTCGTCAGAGATTTGGATCGTTCGCTTGGATTGACTCTGCCTTGGAACCGTTGTTTCTTGTCCTTGGTTATTGTTTTGGCTGTTCTGTCCACGAGCATAATGTCAGTGATTTGTAGTTCTGTTATGTCTTTCTCTGTTTCTCTAAACCAAAGTGGTTTGGCTCTTTTATTGTGAAAGTAGTCAAATATTTTTTTGGTTAGTCTATTTTTGTCCATTCGGAGGATGTGAACATAAAAATCAATTCTCCTTTTTCTTATTGTGTCTGATAGTGTTTCAGTTTTTTGGTAACGAGTTTCATTCTTGATGTGGAGTAATTAGTTGTTACGGAATTTGGGGCCTAAGATTTTTAGTAATATAATATTTATAATATTAAATATTATAATATTTAATAGCAGTGCTATTAAATGGTACTGAAATACACTTCAATTAAGTAAGCACATTGTCCACATATCATTTGATTTGAGTAAAAATGAGCTTAGAAACGAACCGTAAGCAGAAATTTGTTAAAAATTCGAATTCCACGTAAAGGAACACAACGCTTACGAACCTGAAAACAATAATTGTTCAAAAATAGGCAAACGACAGTTTCCGATTATTTATAACGAACCACTACTAACCTTAAACTTCAAATTAAATGAACAGTAATAATTACAACACGAGGTAAAATGCATGTTGAAAAAATATTACATTTTCTTCGTTTTTTGTACTCCCCCCCCTAACTTTTTTCACCGATTGAAATTAAACGTATACGAAACCATTATTGCCGTGCAAGTGTTTTAAAAATTTCATAACAATCTTGTAACTAGAACAGGATATATGTTGCATTCGTAAAAATAATGATTTTTTCCTGCAAATACGATATAAATTTCTAAACAATCGAATACATAATTATAATGAGATATGCTCGTACATTTACACAGTAGATGGGTAGACATACGCGAAACAGAAAATGTTTCCCCAAGTCGTTAAACAAATTTCGGCATTAACACTCATTTTATTCTACTGTAAAATCATAAAAATGCTTCCGTTACGTTATACAAGGAAGCAAAACAGTACTGTATAAATAAATTAATATTGGTTCTGTCCACTGGTGTATTCCCCCCTTCCACAGCGCTGATGTCATGCTCACGCTTTGCCCTTGACAGGGGTCAAGGAGAACAAAACTTGTTCTTCAAAATTTGGATTAATTTCCTACCTCCTCCGCCTCCTCCTTTCTCTTCAACATGTTTGTGTTTATGTGAAGTTTTATTTTGAAATTAAAGTTTGCTAGAATGCCTACATGTTATGGCCTATGTTTAATTAAAAATATGATACCTCCTTTTTCCTCTCCGACATGTTTGTGTTTGATCACGTGGAAGTTGTATTTTGAAATTAAAGTTTGCTAGAATGCCTACATGTTATGGCCTATGTTTAATTAAAAATATAATACCTTCTTTTTCTTCTCCGACATGTTTGTGTTTGATCACGTGGAAGTTCTATTTTGAAATTAAAGTTCGGTAGTATGCCTACATGTTATCGTCTACGTTCAATTATATAATACTTCCTTTTTCCTCTCCGACATGTTTGTGTTTGATCACGTGGAAGTTCTATTTTGAAATTAAAGTTCGGTAGTATGCCTACATGTTATGGTCTACGTTCAATTATATAATACTTCCTTTTTCCTCTCCGACATGTTTGTGTTTGATCACGTGGAAGTTCTATTTTGAAATTAAAGTTCGGTAGTATGCCTACATGTTATGGTCTACGTTCAATTATATAATACTTCCTTTTTCCTCTCCGACATGTTTGTGTTTGATCACGTGGAAGTTCTATTTTGAAATTAAAGTTCGGTAGTATGCCTACATGTTATCGTCTACGTTCAATTATATAATACTTCCTTTTTCCTCTCCGACATGTTTGTGTTTGATCACGTGGAAGTTCTATTTTGAAATTAAAGTTCGGTAGTATGCCTACATGTTATGGTCTACGTTCAATTATATAATACTTTCTCTTTCCTCTCGTACATGTTTGTGTTTGACCACGTGGAAGTTCTATTTTGAAATAAATGTTCTGTATGTCTACATGTCATGGCCTATGTTCAGTTATATAATACTTCCTCTTTACTCTTCTACATGTTTGTGTTTGATTATGTGGAAGTTTTATTTTGAAATTGTTACGTGTATTGTTTGCTAGTATTGTTACATTTTATGGCCTATGATTACAGATATAATACCTCATCTTTTCTCTCCAACATGTTTGTGTTTGATTACTTAGAAGTGATATTTTGAAATTACAGTTTGCTAGTATGTTTGGGCCTGTGTTTAGTTTTAAAGTATATACAGTAATTATTGTAATAAGTTATAGATTTAGCACAACACTGTTAGGCCTATACAACTTGCTCCGCCTACAGATAAATTGAGGTTTGTTAAGTAATAAATGTAATGCGGTAATTTGGTTAGATAGCAGATAGTTGCTGTTTTATTGTGTGCTAGTGAATTGAAGACGCAGTCAGTTTTTGTTCGGGAGTTTCTTTTATAGGCCTAGCTACTTTTACGTTTACGAAAGACTTACGCTTGAGAAAGCAACGTCTGCGACAAAAGACTGGTTTAGCTGCCTAAATACCTGCTTGCCCTTGCGCTCTGTTAATAGTTATTGCAAAGGCAATCTTTATGTGGAACTGTTTGATGCTTAGTTTGAATGGCAGTTGGGTCAGCAGGTGTCAAAACAGTACGAAATGTTTTGTCCCATTAATTGTCCAGAATCAATGGGTTTTGCAACTCCGTTGAAATTATTCAGTTGCGTAACGATTGTAAGCCGTGTTTTGAATTAAGATTTGTAATGAGTGCAGTGTAATTGTGTTACGTTTTATATTCAGTTTATGTGGTAGCAGTCCTGAGGGGTTATTGCTATTGACGAACTCTGTCGGACAAATTTGTGCGATAAATATTTAATACAATAGACCTCACTTTGTTCAACGCTCGTATTTTAAAGCTATAAACGAATAAAATTAATGACTGAATTATAACATTGTGCCGTATAGAAATATTTACAAATGAAACCAACTTTACCGGATTTTATATTACATACCTAAATTAGGCTACAGTATTTACTGTGTATTAAAAAATGAGTTTTATTTAATAATATTTACATAATAGAACTGGCCTAAAATACATGAACGAAAAAAAACAGGTTAGGACGTCTTATGTTTTTTATGAAATCGCCTATCCATAACTGAACGTCAGTATTTCCTATTTACTAGCAGATGCTTTTATTTAGTAACATTTACATATTAGAACTGATCTAATTTTCTTACAGATTCTGTTTTCTAAACTGATTTCGTCAATAATTATTTTAAGTCTTGGATACAGTAATAATTTAAATATTACTTAAATTGTTTAGCAATCAGCTGTTTTGGTACACACACAATTATTTCTGTCACTTATGAATGCATTGTGCCGCACTCTCATGGGGACACTATATTGCCTGTGGAATTTTGTTTACCTAACTTTTATCGGTTTGAAGTCTGTTTTATTTTATTTTAAAGCTTTAAAATGGAAAATTATGAGGCTTCATTAGGAGCTGCAAATTTTCGCAATACGCGATCGATAAAAAATGTAACGATCGTAACTTCAAGTTAAAATACTGTACTATTACAACTGTTTTTAAAAAATCAGTTTGGTAAAATACTAATTTTTGAAAATTTCTCTTTATTAATGAGAAAAAACTAATACACACGTTATTAATAGAATAATGTACAAATACAATAAATAATATTAAAAAGCAATAATGTAATAGAATTGCACGTGAACTAATTCGTGAAAATTATTACACTTTATTATTGAGAAATAACTAAATACTTTATTTATTAATACTGTAATGTACAAATACAACAAAGTATTGTTTTTTAAAAACGGGAATAGGTATTCCATTAGAGATCAACGTCAATAAATAAAGGTAACACAACAGTTAGACTATAAGAAAAACGGCGCTTTGCTGCAGAAGTAGTCAATTGTTTATTTCCTGCTTCTTAAGTATCATTTTTCTTTATGAAAGAGATACAGAGAAAAAATATGACAAACTTTTGACCGATATCACCATACGATATTTAAGTGCTGGTATCGATGCACCGATGTTATCGATACCTATACTGCCAGAAGCTATCAAACTATGGTGCATCTCTGTATAACCAAAGGTTAGAACATTATTTTTTTTTCTGTGTAAAATAATTTATTATAACAATTCAGTAATAGTTTAATGGTACTGGATTGCTGTATATAGTACTCGTCACTCTACAGTCTGTCCGATGAACGATTATTGATTACTGATATCACAGGCAGCTGAGGCTGATGTGCATGTAGGGACCGGAAGGCAGGGCAATGGCATTGGCATTTCGCAACACCTAACAGCTGTCATCGTCATCTGTAGCCTACTGTTCCGCTCCCTTCTTAGTCCTTTCCTTTGTCTTATACTGTATTATAATACACGGTTACCAACCGTCTGGACTTGGAAGTGTATGTCCACCAGCAATATTAGCCGGGACAGCAGATATCCTGATTTTTGGAATTCCAAAGGAATTTATAAAGATATTTGTAGAAAAAATAATGTTTAATATATTTTTTTTTAATTGATTCTACATTTATCTTGTATGTAAAGTGAACCTCCCGATACACGGACACCTTTAGCGGGTGTTTTTTTTTTTTTTTTTTTTTTTTTTTTTTTTTACGGAAAGTATTTCTGTGTTCACTAATAATTCACCTTCAATTAAACTGACACTGTTGGTATGGTAGGACACGGACAATAAAATTTGTAAAATTTTGGTTTTACATGTCTGTTAGGGGCGTGCAGACCTGCTGCACCTATTGAGAAGATTTAGACGTCCCTTGCGGTACCCGAGTCTAACACACATTTACTCTTACAACACTGCACTTACGACTTTAACACTTTACACTCACACTTACATTTAAGGAGGCAATAATAGCCTTAATGTGCTTTTCACCTTAAAATAACAACAACAAAATCGAGGGACACACAGACATAAATATCTAAACAGTAACAGTAAAATCAATATTTTAGTTTCGTATTGATTTAAACTGAAATGGATGTTCGTTGACAATATACTGTAGATAAAATATTTACCTTTTAACTATCCTAAGTATGACATGACGGTAGTTAAGTTTTAGAGACAAGCAGAATTGTTTGAAACTAAAATATGTGTAGTGTGTATAGTTATTAGTCTTAACAGGGGTTCGGTGTCGAAGTGACTAAAGCATCGGTCAGTCTACTGCGTCACTCAAGTGCGCACCTAAGGTTCTTCGAGCCGCAGTTGCTCCCCTTCCCCTTAACACTGATTAATTTAACTGGCATAAAGCATAGAGGTTCAGCAAAACACAATTGGTCTAGCACAGAAACCAAGCTACAGAGTTGTAGAATCTTGACAGGTACATGGAGTTGATTGACACTCTAACAGTCATGTCACATGTCACAACTAACAGTGCCAAATTTTATTGCTGCTCTTGTATACTTCAACCAATAAGAAAGATTTATAACTGTGAAAGTTTCTCATTGGTCTTTATTTTTACATCAGAGCTACCTCCTTTTGTGAAAAAAATGTCCTGAGAAATAAACACCACTAGATTCCCAATTCCCACATTTGACAAAATTTATCAATGGAACAAACTTTACAACATATTTTCGCGTTTCAGCCTACAGAATATTATTGTAGTTTTGTAAATTGTATTTGCCAGTTTTGTAAAATCAGCTGTTACTTTACCTGGAAAACATGTGACCGAAATGTACTACTTCTTGGAGAGAAAAGTTAAAACAACACACAGAGGATTAAACTAATATTTTTTGGAAAGAAAGGAAAACCTATAAACCCAATAAATGACAGTGACCTTTTTTTTATTGGAATTTACAGCCCTGTAAATAATTTGAAAATTGGAATTTCCACATTATGAGCAAGTTCTTTTTTGCAAGTAAAATTTTTCAGTTGCTAAATATTTTTTGTAAATATCACTTCTTATCATCCAAGTAAAATTAATTTGCCATATTTTTCAGCATTGCCTTAAATAAAGAATTCTAGGGACTGATGAAAACTGAATTGTTCTCTGCAAAGGCATAAAGTAAAGAAATTAATGTGCCATCACTTGACTTTCAATGCCAAAAGTATTTCAAATGCCAAAAGTAATTTGAACGTTTGAATTAACTGAAGTTAACCGTATTTTTAATGAAATTCATCATTTAATAATAAAGATGGCTTTATTTTAATAATAAAGATAAGGCATTATCATACGGTAATTAAACCAGAAGCCTTATTTGCACCTGAAACATTCTCTCACAACCCAGGGCCTACTTGAAAGGCTGGAGATCAAAGAAAGAAATATATTACGAAAAATCTTAGGCCCCAAATTCCGTAACAACCAATTAGTCCACATCAGGAATGAAACTCTTTACCACAAAACTGAAACACTGTCAGATACAATAAGAAAAAGGAGAATTGATTTTTACGGGCACATCTTCCGAATGGACAAAAATAGACTAACCAAAAAAAATATTCGACTACTTTCACAATAAAAGAGCCAAACCACTTTGGTTTAGAGAAACAGAGAAAGAAATAACAGAACTACAAATCACTGACACACACTATGCTCGTGGACAGAACAGCCAAAACAATAACCAAGGACAAGAAACAACGGTTCCAAGGCAGGGTCAAATCCAAGCGAATGATCAAAATCTCTGACAAAGAAAGAAAAGCAAGATCACAACGAATGAAGCAATACTGGGCTACGAGGAAGGCACAGAACATTAAAAAGTGATTGATTTAGTTTACCCCAAAGTAGGGTGAAACAAATAAAGAGAGAAAGATGGCTTTAAATAGCAATTTTTATATATTGCAATAACCACAGTGAGAAATGAAATGAATTTTTTTATTGTGCAGTCTATGATTTTTTTATAGCTGTAATATTTTTTCTTGCTAGAACCTATTTATCTTTTTGTTATATCTTGTTTTTCTTCTTCCAATATATGTTTTTTCTGTTTATTTCGTCACATTTTTTAACTCTGCTATTTTTTTTCCTGAATCGGCCTCTGTCATTCAGTTATTCTCCTACTTCTAATCTCTGTACCCTTTTACCTTTAATTATTGGTTTGGAATTTTCAGCATTATGTTATGTATTATTTTAAACATGAATTATTGTTTTCTTGAGTATGCTGACTGCCTTTTTTAGCTTAGTCGATATTTATTTGTTGACATGTTTTAAATTTGCTTTATTTTCGAACCTTATTGTTGTACGCCTTAAGTGCTAGAGTGTAACAATAAATTTTGATAATGGAGGTAATTCAAAACATCTCAACAAATGAAAAGATGATAAGCTAGCTAGGAAAGACAGATGAACATATTGAACAAAATAATAACATTCCTAGCAGAAATCAAGAATATTACATTAATAATAAATTGTTGTGTTGTTTGTTTTTTAATACTAAATTATTAAAGGTTTAAGTAACTTGTGTACCAGTAAATAATTACTGTAAACTTTGAGGTTATGTTTATTTTTATTGTGTAATGGTTACATAGTGGTAAAAATCTGTAGTTGTAAAGGTAGCCAGCAGTCAAGAAAGATCCTGTTGACCTACGAAGTAAAAAGGAGTTTTATTAAAAATTAATTATTTAAAGACAAAATATCTGTGATTTTCAGGAAGATGAAATGGTGACAGAATTAGTGGAGAAATATGGACCAAAAAAATGGACGGTGATTGCGAGACATCTGAAAGGAAGGATTGGCAAACAATGTCGGGAGAGGTGGCATAACCATTTAAATCCGAACATTAAGAAAACTGCGTGGACTGAAGATGAAGATAGGATTATTTATCAGGCCCATCAGAAATGGGGCAACCAGTGGGCCAAGATAGCGAAATTGCTTCCTGGCAGGTTTGTATATTAACTATATTTCACAATAATGGATTAGTGAATAGTTCACAATAGTGGCAACCAATTAGTGAAACTGCTTTCTGACATGTTTATATAGTAACTTTATTACACAAGAATTGAATGGAGCAACCAGTTGGTGGAACTGCTTTTTGACAGGTTTGTATATTAAGTGTATTTCACAATAATGTAATAATGAATAGTTCACAATAGTGGCAACCAATTAGTGAAACTGCTTTCTGGCATGTTTGTACAGTAACTGTATTACAGAAGGAAGAAATGGGGCAAATTGTGAACAAAGATAAACTACTTCTGTTTGTTTGGGAACTACCATGGCTATATTAGTAAAAATATAGATAGTGGAACGCAGTGGCAGCTTGGATGCTTGTTTATAACTTTTTTGAAATTTCAGCTTTAAATTCACGTTTTAGGCCTAAGCTATTTTTGGTCTTAATTTTCACTGACAACTAATAACAGATGACAGAGGTGATTGAGAATTTTAAATATGTTATAAAAAATATTTCATTGCATTATTTAATTAAATTTATACTGAATACACTATTTTTATACACTGAATAATTGATGGAGGTATATCTTATACGTTTACAATTTGTATCTTGCAACAGTAATGGATGGACACTTAACTTTTTAGAAAAGCTCCAACTCCAGATTTGTGATCAAGCATCAACTACCACGCTGTTACATACATGCCACAGCAATTAGTCTACTTTTCAATTGTTTTCATCTAGCCTGTAGCCTTCAAGGCATGAAACACCACAAAACACTATACTTTCTAGTTCAGTGACTTTGAAAAAAAATATACAATTAGATTATAAATTTATTTCTCTAAGACAAACAAAAATATCCAAAATGAGGATTGACTTCTAGCTTTGTGTAGATGATTCGTCAATGATGCCTGTAAATTTCTCTTCAGACTTTATTACTTCTTTTATTGTGATTTTTTTTAGTGAAGAATTAACTCCATATTTAAACCAGTCAGCTCTTGTACATCAATTTCTGATTCAAAGTTATGTAAAGATTGATTCTCTGTAGCAACCTCATAATCAAGGCGAAAAAATCTTGCAGTTCCTTCTTTCTCTTCGTTAATGTTTTCAAACATATATGTTTTTATATGGGTTCTCTTTGACACTAGTACAGTTTTTAAACTGCAAACTCTCTCATATGATCAAATAACTTTTTTTCTGTGCTGTTTGACCCTCTTGCTTTCAAAACTTGTTACTGTACTTCACACCCTGTCCGTTCCTTAGAGCTTTATTTAGCTTTATTCCACACCAAGAGATCTAACTTTTCAACAAACTGTATTTTTTTTATTATGCACAATAAAATATGTAAATATTTTGAGTATACATACAGATTTTGAGCTTTGTATTTAGAGTAAAATTTCAAATTAAATTAATAACCTGTGTTATATTTTATATTCAGGACTGATAACGCAATAAAAAATCATTGGAATTCAACCATGAGGCGGAAGTATGACCCCGAGGAAAGGCACGGAACCAGAGAAGACAGACAAACGAAAGTCGCCAAAGTGAAACCTTCAATTAAAACTCAAGCTACTGTACAAAGTATTAAAACAGAACCGTCTGCGTATGAATCATATCAGGCAGTATCATACATCACTCCCTCAGCAACGCCTGAGTGGTTTGGTAACCATCATGAACATAATGTCAAGGTAGGTATAAATTAAGAAGTCTGTAACTTATTACAAAAAATATATAATTACTAGGAAGACAGTTACTAACAGTGTTTCTGTTATTTATTTCAGGCTAGCAATGAAATGTCACCAAGTAAATTGCTTCCAATGGACCTTGTGCTGGACACTCCACCTAGACCTGCGACAGTACCTCTAGAGTCACCAGCATATAGCTATAATTCGCCTAGTCGTGTCTTTATACCTTTCAGGTAAAACGTTCACTTCTCTAACATAACAAACTAATAACCAGATTTTATGTCATCTTTAGTATAATAAGCAAATTATCTTTATATTTGAATTTCAGATATTCTGATGTAGACAGGCATGTGACGACCCCTCTAAAGTTATCCTCACCTGATGAAGGATTTGGAGAGTTGAATGTAGAAGGATTTGCCTGTGACAGCAGTTTCTCATCACCTCTTAAATTCAGTAGGTCTCCAGCTAATCAAGAATTTATTGGTAAGGCTTTTAGTCACTTACTTGTTCTGTATTTAATCACAATTTGGTACAATAGATTATCAAAGTTACAAAAAACTTTACGATTTAGTGAAATTGAAAATATTTTTAGAAATATCATTAGTAACAAATATTTTACTTTTTGTTTAAAACTGGGTTGATATGTTCAAGAGATTTTGTCTGGATATTTTTTTTTTTAATGTATGCACATCTCTTTGGATGAATCATGTTAACCTGCAAAGTGTACACCGGTTTGCTGGACCGGGGCCCCACCACTTTCCCCCCTCCCGTGCCTTCTGTGAGCGACCCTCTCCAACCACCTCCTCAGTACCCGCCTGGCTCCCGCTAAGGAACATTATGTAAGTGTTACCATTTTCCCGCCCTTTCGTGTTGTTCCCCTACAGCCGGTCCCCCACCTCCACCCTGTCTAGAAAACCGGAGTGTACACTGAACGTTTGATATTTTCCCCGGTCTAAAAAACCGAGTGTACACTATTTGTCTCACTAATTTTTGCGAAGAGGGCATAGCTTATGAGTATGTACATGTGAATTATTCTTTTTCAATATTTTTGTCGTCTAAAAAATAAAATAGAAATGGAATCAAAACCATCCACCAGCCAAAAGCCTCGTTTTGAAGTGATGATCCCAAATTTGAAAACATACTTCACACCATTCTATTTGAGGAGGAAGACAAGGAAACCAATGAGCTTTTTTCAGATGTAGAGGACGGTTCCGACGATCAAACTTCATCAGCCTTCCTTTTAGACTCTGATGATGACCTGGGTGATTCTGATTATGAACCAGAAGAGAACGATGCTGGACGACAGCGACAACAGTGATAGTGATTCTGAAGACACCGCTCACAATACCTTCCGGCAGTCACAACTTCGACGTTCTTACAATGAAGAGGAAATTTCTAGGGCTAATCAGCAAAACATTTCATTACTCATTCCCCACACATTTCTGTCAAGTGATGGTTTTGAGTGGCATTCAGAGCCTCCAAATGATCAAGTTAGAAGAGCAAAGGAAAATGTTCTGATTGGTATGATGGGTGTGAGAGGACAAGCTCGTTCCTTGGTGATAATCCAAGCCCCAAGGAGCTGTGGGACTTACTAGTTGACAAAACAATGGTTGAAGAAATTGTCAAATGGACCAATAGAAAGCTTACTGCAGCTCGAGTAGAGATAGAAAGTAGGCCAGAAAAAAAACCAAATGACGTTGTAAATAAAAAAAATTTGGTCGGAAAGTTTAGAAACACTGATTGTGATGAGATAAACGCCTTCATAGCGCTTTTGTTATTATCCTCAATTTATAAAGCAGCCAAGGAAGATGTGAAGTCCCTTTTCTCTTCAGGAATGTCAGGAAGACCGATTTTCAGAGCCGTCATGTCTGGATACCGATTTGGAGTTTTAACTTTGGCCATGAGGTTTGACAACCCTGAAACCAGGGTCACACGAAGAATGAACGACAAAACTGCACCATTTGCATTCATTTTTGACAGTTTTGTAAAAACTGTAAGGATCCCTGGAGCTTAAGTGATGCACTCTGCATTGACGAAATGCTCGTACCATTTCGAGGCAGGTGCAAATTTAGGCAGTACATGCCAAAAAAACCTGCCAAATATGGCATCAAAGTGCAGTGCCTCACTGATGCTAAAAATGGATATTTGTATGATGCCTACATTTACACAGGCGCAGGATCAGATGGAAGAGGGTTGTCAGAGAATGAAAAAAACTTAGCCATCCCTACACAGTCTGTACTCCGTCTTGTCAAATGTGTGAAAAACACAGGACGAAACATAACAGCGGACAACTGGTTTTGCTCAGTTGAGTTGTGCCAAGAACTCACAAAGCGAGGGCTTAGTCTGGTTGGCACGTTGAAAAAAAAACAAACGAGAGATACCAAGAGAGTTCCAAGCTTCCCCTAAGAGACCTGTGAAAGACACAAAATTTGGATTTTCTGGAAATACGATGTTAGTTTCATTTGTTCCAAAAAAAAAATAAAAACGTCCTACTTATTTCTACCTTGTTTCGAGAAAAAGGAATAAACCCTGACACTAAAAAACCTGATGTGATCATGTATTATAATAAAACCAAAGGAGGAGTAGATGGGTTCGACAGAAAGTGCTCAGTTTTTTCATCTAAGCGGAAAAGTCCGAGATGGCCAATGACACTTTTTTATCGCATTTGTGACATTGCAGCTGCCAATACTCACATTCTTTTTCTGTGCTTCCGGAAGAACCCTATACTTTTGAGATTTAAATTCATCGAGCGTCTTGCAAACGAATTAATGACTGCCCATCTGCTAAAAAGAAAGCAGGAAAATATAAGAAATGATTTGAAGACACTTATTGACACTGTTCTCAGGACGAGTCGGAACGATTCAGAACCACAACAAGATGCCCTACCTCCAGAAGAGACTCAAGAAATTGATCCACCTCCCCCAAAAAAGAAAAAAACATGCAAATTTTGTGATTGGAAATTGAAGAGGAAAACTCGTTTTCCCTGCGATAAATGTAGCGTTCCTATTTGTGGAGAACATTCTTGCAAAAGAGAGTTTGTCCAACGTGTGATAAAAAAGAGTGATGATAGTGTTAGAGTTGACTGAGAGGAGAATTTTTATGAAGTTTTATTATTTTTCACTAGGGGTAATTTGATAGTAGTATATTGAACGTTATGCATAGTGAAAAATGTTGAGTTCTATGTTTTCTTGCTTTGGATGACTACTTTTTTCTTGACATACCAACTGAAAACTTCTTTATAGTTTTGCTACCTTTAATTTATTTATTTTTACTTTTATTGAATTTATTGTGATCATGAATTCTAGTTACTCCTTCCTACCAAACTTTTAGTTTTATTGAATTTTTGATGTCAAAGATTTGACTGAAAACGAACAATATTTTAATATTGATTATTTTTCGAGTTTTATTAAAAGAGTTTAGATAAAAATAAAAACTTTTTTTTCATAAACCATTGTTTACTCTTGAAATATACGTTTAATGGGGTTTTTAGTACCTGGAAGCAAGAAATCCAATGAAAGCTTGGAAAATTGGCACCCCGGTCTGATGGACCGGAGTGTACACTTAAAGTCCGTTGGAGGGGTGTACGCTCTGAAGGTTAACCTGGCCAAGAATATTAGTCAAATATTTTGTTTAGTGTACTAGGTTCGTGATTAATGTTTTCATGTGTATATTCATTATGATGGCAACTAAAGTAAAACAAACTGAATTTAGAGAAGAACTGTACTGAAATGCATAGTGTTCGTTTTGTTGAACATAAGTGAAATCAGTTGTTAAGAACGAAGTTACTAAGGACTTGCGATTCAAAGAATAAACACAACTTGTAATCTTATCAACCTGGTTGTTATTCTTATGAAAATGAACTACATATTTATTTTAGATCTAAAAAGAAAGCGAGAAAGAATAGGCTTATGTTTCTGTTTTTACAAGTTAATCAACCAATTTTGATGTTTTTCATTTTTTTTAAATATACCAAATTTAAAACATTAAATCTGAGTATCAGATATTTATTTTTATGATTTTTATGATGATACAATAATTTAAAATGTTATAGATTATTCTGCACATGTACCGTCAAATTTAGTGTCCAACATAGTACCTTTATCCAATGCAAGCAAGAACAATGTGGCGATACTGCGACGAGGAGCGGCTAGGTCAAAGCGAAGACGAACTATTTCTGAATGTACAGACATTTCTCCTGGCATGTCATCAACATACGTTTTACCATATTCTTATACGGTAATTTATTTTATTCTTAATTTGTAAAATTAGGGTCCAGTTATAATATGAATAATTAAGTTTTTTCTTTGTCAAAGAATTTTACTCAGGCTATTTTAAAAGTAGTTTAACGTTATTGCACTACTTTACAAGAAAATTGAGTATATGTGTCGAAAGTATGAATTTAAATTGATAATATGTTTCTATTTAGAGTGACGAAGAAGACTTTCCTTCACAGTTTAGTCTTGCTGGACAAAGGACACCAGTTAAAGGAACTCCAATCAAACAACTGCCATTCAGTCCATCTCAGGTACAGATGTGATTTTTTTTTAATGTAGATTGTTAAATATTCCTTATTTTAAATGTAGTAAAACCAATAAAGTAAACTGGGAACATGATGTTTTTTTACAATATTGCACACTACGCAATGCATCGTACACAACGTAGTGCAGGATAAAACACAAAAAAAGTACAGGCCTTCTTAAACAACAACCGTGAAGTCATGGTGCAATTAGATTAGAGTGAGAAAGTAAATATCTATATAAGAAAAGATAGACGAATGTCCTTTTTCCTCTCTCTCTAACCAGTGATGCAAATGTACTCCAATGTCATTTGTGTTGGCCTGTAATGCTATGTACAGAATTGAGTTTATGTAGTATTAATTTAGTAATGTGTGAATACATTTATAACAGCCAATCAATATAGTTCCATACTAAAGAGTAAATAAATTTTAGAAATCAATTTCATCAAAATTTATTATTATATTTTTAACATTTCAAAGCTATCTATCAAATTACCTAGATTATTATGCTGATATGAGTGAAGAAATGTTGTAATGCCCTACAGTTAACTATTCTATAAGTATAAAAACACAAAATGTAATATACAATGGAAATTGTAACACGTACAGGAGGGGAAGGTAAATCATACATTTGCCTAAATATGTGATTTTACACTACAACTGTTCCTTTAATAATACTATAGTATTATAAAAAATCATATATAAACTGAGGTTACGTCAGTTACTATAACTTGTGAAAAGGAACAAGGTCAATGGCATGGGCTCCTAATTGAAAATGTATAGCGCAAAGCGACTGGAGGGGTTGCGACTAAAAGCTACTGGGGGGGGGACAAAACCATGTAGTAAACAAATTAAATTATAAATTATTTTGGTGGTTAGTATTAATATTAAACTACTGTTACCATTTTTTAAGTTTTCAACGTATGATACAATGTTTTCCTATAAAAAAAATCAGTTATTTATAAATCAGGATTTATAAAAATTTATAACTCATAAGTATAATGGTAATTTGAATTGACCTAACATCAAAAAATATTTTAAATCGTGCATTAGTTAATTTTAATTTACACCTATATTGTAAAAAATAATAAAATATTGTTTTAATTGGTTTGTTTAGTTTTTGAACAGTCCAAACCTTTCCTTTGATGTGGCTCTTGCATCAACGCCAGTGAAACATGAAGGAGGGCAGGAGAATCAAAGTACTCCAAACAAGATGGAGGCCAGCCCAGAATCTCTAGTTACCCCTAATCCTCTGCCTCTGCAAGTTTTTAAACAGCAAAGAAGTGACGAACTAAATAATACTCCTCCCCGCACGCGGAGGAATTTATTGTTGCATACACCGACACGTACACCAACACCGTTTAAAAATGCACTGGAAAAAGTTGGAGTGAAATATATGGTAAATGTAGATTAAGTTATATGCTGAAAAAACCTGAGCTAAAAAAATAAGCTTTTAAATCTTAAAAAGGCAATAATGCTGTTCAAATTTAATTGGTTAAACTTTAAACAGATTATTATTTCGTATTTACTTTAAATATAAATATTTTTTCTCTTAAAATGCAACATTTTGTGCCTAAATAATATTAGGTTTTGGTTTTAACTATTGTTTTTACGAGAGAAATGAATTTACAAAATCATAGAACTATATTACTATCCTGTTTTAATTTTTGTTATTCTTGTTGCTATTTAAAAATAATACTTCAAACCATGCAAATATAATGGTATTCATGAAAATAAAACTAATTTGTCTATTTATAATTTTTTTTAATATTGATTTTATTTTATATTTAATGCTGCAATTTATATATATATATTTTTTTTAGTAAATGTAAATTAGGGTAAATGGATTAGTTACAGTTTAAAAAGTCATAATTGTTCCTTTTATTATTTTTCTTATGTCATCTTAATAATTATAGCTTATTTAAGGATTAGAATAACATAATTTATTCAGTTAATTTATGATTATTTATGATTTTCAGTGTATCCAAGCCAGGTTTCCTCTGTATTACCTATTCAATTTTCCTTCTTCTCCTGCTCCCAGGTGAATATTCATAATTAGGTTCACTAAGACTGAGGGATGATATTGTTATTTATTCAGTAAATTAGTTGAGTGTTAACTGGAAATATTAAAGTTTTCAGTATGTAATATATAAAATCCATGTGTCATATTGTTCAGTGCCTTACTAATCATGGAATTTTGTTTGAAAGTAAGTAGTTTATGCATTAAAAAAAAATCATACTTTGTTGCACCCGGTCTAATATCGCATTTCATCTATTCCAAGGTGCACATTTTTTTCTATTTAAATAATAAAAATAATACATTAATATTAATAGTTATAAACAATATATTATGTTTAGTATAGTCAAAACTGTGACTCAAGAAAAGGCCTAGTTCCTATACCAAGCAAAAAGGTAGTTAACAATATTACAATAAAATTTACAATGGAAATTTGATTTAATACTGTATTCATTTATTCTATAAAAATTTGATTAATTCCAGCATCTGATTTCTTATTATTTGTTTATTTTTAAGTTCATTAAGTTCAAAAAAATTAACAGTAATTTTATTATTGCTCTGGTAATAATCTTATTATTGATTTTCTATACACTTGAACAACAAAATATAAAAAAAATATTTATCCATTTGCTACTTATGTTTGTTTAATATATCCCTGGTATTCATAGTAATCTAATAGTTACGTTTCAATTATACATATGTACAAAATTTAAATTAAATATTAACAGAGCACTGTTAACACAATGACATAAATGGATGATGCGTATGTTTTTAATTTAATTAATATCTTGGGTGGAGTGATAATAACATTCTTGTTCAGGCCTTTGAGTACACATAACAAATATAATTAAAATTTAAGAAAGGTAAAGATGAATTGCTCTGAAGGAGAATAAACTCTAAAATTTTAGACCCTGTCTAAAAAAAGCAAGCAATAGTGTAAATAAAATGTTTGAAGGAAAGATAGTGAGGTATGTGGGTTCTTGTATTAATAAAAAACTGGTGGAAACTGAAATCCACTTTGAATCTGTGGAAATGTCATTTATCATTTAAACTTCAAAAGAATAAAAAAGCCAAAGTACGAAATATATGTTTCAGCCACAGACGCCGACTCGTTTAGTGGAAGATATTGCGGAATTGATCAAGAAAGAACAGCAGGACTTCTCAGATTCTCAGTACGAAACAGACACGTCTAGCATGAACCATGTAAGACCTGTGCATGTGTTATTTAACAGTACTTTTTTTTTTTTTTTGTAATATGTAACACATAAATAGTATGCTGCTTACTGATTCACATTGTTTCTGAAATATTCTATGTACTCTTCAAACTTCACAGTGAAACTTGCTAACTGTTATAAATCGTTCCTGCTTCTTGTTAAATATTAATTGTTGCTATTGTACAAGTTAAATATATTTCTAGTTTTTGTACAAAATTACGTTATATTTTACGTTCGTTTATTTAAATAAAATTCAAATTGCAAAAGAAATTTTACCATTTTGTTTACAGGAATCTCAGACAAATTTCTAACCATTTTAAAAGTTAGTTTAAACTATGCAAAATCACCGCTGAAATATTAGAGTGCCTGCATACAATTTTAATTTCACCTTCATATAGGTATTCCTTATGATTCTGTGCACATAGTTGTATCCCAATATAAGTATTTATTGGGGTGGTCCGCAGTATTTTAAACATCAAAGGTAAACAAGGAAGAAAGTGAAGGGGTGAACCTACTACTGCACAAATGCGAATGTCTGACAGACTGCTGCAATACTTTGGGAACAGGGAAATATCTTGGTGGCAAAAACATTTATGCTATGTAAAGTACGTTTTCATATTAAAGTGTTTTGTTATAAAAAAAATAAATTATTGAATATTTTGAGAAAAAAACTATAACCCAATTTACTAAATTTCAAAACATTACTTTATAATTATTGCATGCAAATACAAAATATGTTAAAGTATTTTACTTTGTTGTATAAATTTTCATGTATCTATGTATTTTTCGTACAGTACTGGAAATAACTTTCAGTTGCTATAGTTTTTTTATTTATTTGTACTGTGGTTTATTCTATATATAAAATAAAAGTTTTTATTAATGTAATAAGCTGAATTTTTACTGTTTACTAGGGACTATCTGTTATTTTTGTGCCACCGAATCAAGAGTCTGCTATATTTGAAACCAATAGATAACTAAACTTTCATATTTTAATAACTAAAAATTATGTTTTATGGAGGTAAAACACAGTAATTCTTAGATAGCGAAATGATCAACTTTCTTACCTTCTCGTTTCTTTTTAGTGATATTTATATTCATTACAATATGTTATTCAAAATAGTATAGTGAATTTATTATTTGTATGTTTCTTTAATGTTTAGGACTTATTACAAGACAGTGGGTATGCTACAGTAAAAAGAAAATTAGTACCTGGTTTGCATTGCGGAAAAGAAAATGCACAACCTCACAAAAAGGCCAGGAAAGCGTTAGCTCCAACTTGGTCAACACCTGGAAGTATTTCTATTCCTGGGGTCTCTGATATTACATTTACTGAAACTCCAGTAAGTGAACAAGTTGTGATAAAAACACATTTTTTAAAACCCTTTGCTTTTCTGATATAGTGTAAATAAACTTTTGTAATTAATAAGTAATGTATGAAATTTTAAAAAATCAAACTAAAGTGTATTTCTAAGTTTAAATACTTTTAAAAAAATTTCTATACACTAAGGGTGCAATTATATGCATCACATTTATCCTAAGTTCAGTCTTATCCGAAAAGAATTTGAATAAGAAAAAGGATGTTTTGTTATCTGATTGACAACAGTGTGGGCCTATTGTACGGAATTTACTGCTGTTTTTTTTTTCAGAATTATTTTTAATACTTTACATTACAATTTAAATTTAATTTAGTGATTTTTTTTCAAGCACTGTTAACATCAGGTTTTTGGTTCAATCCTAGGTATATTTATATTTAATTTGACAACTACAAGTATTTACTTGCACACTCAACGTTATTATACTTTTCACTTTTTAATCTAATACAGTACAAAATTTAAATTTATTAATGTTTATTACTGTATATCTCAAGTTTAAAATATCACAATACTTGTAGTTTTCTGCATTAATTCACTGTTTGTTATAAATTTTGATAATTTTATAATTTGAAGAAGTTTTATATATATAAAGCTAATGTGGTCAGACTTTTGTTTAATCATCAAATTTGTGTTGTTATTATTATTATTTAACAGTACGTTGGACTTTGTGTATTATTTTAAAGTTCAATATTGTAGTATACAACTTCTGTTTATTTTCCATATGTTGTTATGTGAGTGTTATCTTTGTACTTATGTGTTGTAAGTTTTAGTAAGCAACCA
This sequence comes from Callitettix versicolor, assembly GCA_022606455.1. Taxonomy (NCBI): domain Eukaryota; kingdom Metazoa; phylum Arthropoda; class Insecta; order Hemiptera; family Cercopidae; genus Callitettix; species Callitettix versicolor. The sequence goes on along the minus strand of CM040191.1, from coordinate 35,022,340 downwards.
AAAACCTGCTACTTGACTCGACTAATAAAACACCAGAGTTAGGCTTATAAATCACACTCACCTGTTGGACATTGATACAGCTGCTGGTAGCTCGTAACATTATTTGATATCTGAGGTCGTACCAAAAATGACAGTTTTATGGTATTCCTGCTTAATCAAAAAAGCTTTGGTCTCTAGAGGTAAGGCCTGATTTCATATACGGTGATTTGTCACAGTGATTTTGCAAGTAATGGGAAATTAAGGCTAAACCAAACAAAAATTAAACATTAAGTGATTTAAAAATAAGTGGCTCCATCTGTTGTCTGGCATTCTAAAACATTCTTCCCATATAAAAGTTGTAATAATATAATATTAATATTATAATTAATGAATTAAGTGATTTTTTTTTAAATACCAAAGAATATTGAATTGTGAAGTTTTAGAACTTCTGTCATGAGGATTTTCATCAAACATGTGTTGCAATTGATGAGTGTCAAATTTTGAAATTCTGTATTGTGTATTACAACTGGTTTTATTAATGATTCAGAGCAAATGTATACCAGGAGATTCATCTGTTCTGTTTTCACCTCCTTCGATCGTTAAAGATATGTTGGCAGAATCGCAGGATGAAGGTTTCTCTCTTCAGTCCACACCGTCTAGGCTTCCGTCACCAGCTAAGGTAATAATTTATTGATAATATGGACAGTGATTTTCGTGTGGTAGAAGAGCTATTCTGTTAGAATTTACCTAAAATAGTTTTGACTATATATAATGTTAATGCTTTAAATTGTGATTAGCCAGTTTTGGTTTAAATGTTTTTTTTAATTTTAAATATATCCTTATTTGTTTATAGAATTGTATTTTTTTACTGGAAGTATTATACATTAACTGTTCTGGCAATCCTCAGTTTTATCTCTTTATTGGTAATGCCTACTTTAGCATCTAAAAAGTGTACCAGACAATTATAAAGTTTAGAAGTTTTGAAAATATCAGAGCTCAGACTTTTTTAAAACATTTAACGGTTTCAAATACATTTTTATTTTCAAATTAGAAAACATAGTGTGGATAAAGGGTAAGGTAGTTAGATACTAATATTTTCTCTACTTAAGAATTCAAAATTCTAAAAATCTGGTATGTAATTTATACAAATTTAAGAGATTATTTTGAGCGTTTTTAGTAATATATGAATTATCTTATAATTTAAAAAAAATATATGTTGTGGAGTATCAGGATAAAGGTGTTCATTTGTAAGAAAAAGAAGAAAATATCTAGTTTTCATTATATAAATTTTGTACGATTAAAAATGTATTGCAATTGCATAAACTGTAAAAACTATAGGGAGTAAATATAAAATATTAGAAAATTGTTAGTCGATTTGGTTAACCACTTAACGCAAGTTAAAAAAATTGTTTTAGTTCAGAATTTGTATCGTATTTTACAGACTAAAATAATCCCATATTTTTCTTTAACTCTTAAAATAGGACCCCTTTGAGTGCCGGCATAAAAAAAACATGGCGGGGAAAATGTTATGTATGTTGCTATGGAGATGTATGCTAAGCTTAAGTGCCACACTTTAAAAGATCAAAAACGAAGGTGTAGTAAAAAATCACGTTTCTTTCTATGAAAGATATCCTTATGCAAATCCACACAGTCTATGCTTCCATCACCAGCTAAGGTAATAATTTATTTTATTTACTTTTCTATATTTAATTTTTTTTTCTGAACAGTTACAATTTATATTACAATGGACTAAATATATCAAAATTTAATATCATTTTGTGCAAAAACAAAGACAAAATAATTATTTTTTAATTTTTTACATGAACTTCTAATCAAAGGCGCTAAACTCGTCAAACACATCTAAATCAAACTGCCTATCAACTTCATTTCACATGATATTTTAACAATCCATTTTATGCACACAATAATTGTGTCACTGATATTAAAACATGAAAAAACTCGCTAAACTATCAAAAACCTAAATCGCTGGTCAAACATACTTTGAAAATATAAATTTTGATGGTGACTAACAATTTAACTCTCTTAAAATGTACTTTCTAAACGAAATATTTTCAGAAACAAAAGTTATTTTGCCTAACTAAAATGGCATTCATACATAATGTCAATTTTTAAATGTAATTATAGTTTGATATATCACGAAATACTATGTTTTGCCATGAAAACATGTCATCGACAATATATTGGCAGCTGGAATTATTTGCTAGTCTCCCAAGATGTATACTATAGCCTGGCATTTCTTGTAATAATATCTCAACGACGAAATATCATCTGGCACTCAAAGGGTCAACAATATATAGTTTTATGTGAGTAATACAATAACATGTACAGTGGAATCCTGTTTGCTAAATAAATATAATTTGTAATAGTTAGCATAAGTAAGTTTTGCATGCGTTTCTTTCCCTGCCTTTTTTGTAGTTGTAAGAATAGATAAAAACCTTAAAATTTTTAATTTTTCAGTTTTTATGCATTTTGTGTGTAAGCACTGTCATCAAAAGTTACAATTTTTTATTGTATTTGCAGCAGGAGGAAAATCTTATTGAAATTACATATTATGAATCATTAAATAATGTATATGATAGCAACAAAACACCCCTGAACCATTTACCTATTTGTTTTACTAAAAATGACTGCAATAAGTTTTATATTAACTGCTTAATTTTTTTTCTGATTATCTAAACAATAGAAGAGCTTCCTGTTTGTCTTTTTATTTGTTAAGTACTAACTAAAACTGACAATTTTGAATGTGCTCCTTCACAATTCAACTGTTCTAGGTATAAAAGTTTTTATTAATTTTTAATTCACTCTTACATAATTGTAAAATAGTGTTTAAAGCATTTGAAATGATTAAGCTTTTGTATATAAATAAAATAAGCAAAAAATATTGTTCAGTACTGTTGCATTCATTCACAGTATATTGGTGAAATTATATATTTTTTAAACATGTAGAATAAAATATTGTTCCTTTTAAAGTAAAATAATAATTATATATATATATATTGTTTTTTTTAATTTCTCTTCTAAATAAAAATTGCTTTCATTATTTTTTTATCATTTGGATAAAAAATGTGTCTTTTGCACATTCAGTCAAAAGCAGATGTCAGTAAGTAATTGTTAATGAACTAAACAAAGGATTCCATTGTATGTATTATGTGTTATTTTGCTAGATATTTTGAAGACAGGATTTTTAAATTTCTGTTCTATGAAAACAATAAGTTGATAGTGTATTTTGTGTCCATTTCAGATATATAACGGGTAAGTTGATAAATTGAGGACCCAAATTGTTTCTGTAGAATGTTTTTGCTTATCACTTGTCACATGTAGTTTGCACAGTTTTGTGTGTGTGAGTGGTAGATGTAATATTTGTAGGAACTACAGTAGCAAACCAGGATGTCCACTGTTACTTATTGTTGAAGCCCATGCTCTTGTGTTTTTAATGTTTCTTTAAAATTGTGTTACATTTTGTTCGATGAAACTTGTTTTAATCTGTTAATAGGTGGTAAATTTGTTTCAATTTTAATGTTCTCATGTATCACACAATTTTTATAAAAGCATAAAAACACATAGACAATAGAAGAAAACAACTTCATAATTTCTTGTTTCTAAAATTGTCAGGTTTCGATAAATTATGAAAGTTTTAATAAGTTTGTAAGTTATTAGCAAAATTATTTAGAAAATAGTTCTTGCGTAGTTACTATTCATGAAATCAGAAGAATAAAATAATATTAAGTGTTATTCTGAGATGAAAATAATAATAAATTACAAAGTTAACTTTAAGACAACTCCGGTTGTCTGCAGGATTGGGTGGCATGATTGCTGCAGATAAACCATGTAAGATTTTTTTAACCATAAAACATTTTTATAACCAGTAAAAACTTTATTTCACAACAAATACTGTATATACAGTATTTAAGCTGCAGTATTAAGTACAAGTGAATTAGAAGAAGTACATCTGCTGAGCAAACTAAGAGATAAACAACCCAACACAGTATTATTTATTTATTGTTTCATCTATCGGTAGCCACCTCGGTGGTCTAGTGGATAGCGTACTAGGCTTTCACCCCGAGAACCCGGGTTCGATTCCCGGCGAGGGCTTGGCATTTTCATACATTATAAATCATCCCAACGTCTGCATTAGCACAAGTGTGCACAATAGTCGGACGTTAAACAACAAAAAAAAAAAAAAAACCTGTCGACTTTCGATATGGTACGTGAAATATATCTGAAATTTAATGCACTTTAACTTTACAGAATTACTGTATAACAGTTTGTGTGTGAAGTGTTTAACAAATTGTATTTAAATTTATTGTATTTGAAATGCAGATTGTTTTTAAAGATAAAAAATAGGTTTTGTTTATTGGTTCGAACCCTGGCATAAAAAATTAGATTTCCTACATTTGAAACTTTTTTTGGTTTTAAACAAAAAAGTGTAGTTTTTTCATTATACAAAAAAAATATTTTTTGAAACGTTTGATGTCTTGAATAAGATAATTCACGGATAATCTAGTCGATTTATAAAAAATAAATAATAATAGCCTATTTATTGTTACATTAGCTCCTACCAGCTCGCTGGCTGCAACTTATCACAAGCAGCATCTTAAGGCTAACAAAAACAAGTACACGTGTTCTGCATAAAATAATTTTGCTAACAATAACACTTTAAAAATAATTTTGTTAACAATCTTGTACATCACTCATATTAAAATTGAAGCTCATTGGACTGCAGTCATATTAACTGGATTGCTCAACTATATTTTTAATTTCTTCTTCTTCTGTTTTAATCTTTATTATTGTTTTTTACACGTTTCATTTGAAAAATGAGCTATTTGAGCCATCACAGTAAAGACTAAGACTTGAAATCATGAAATGAGGTTTGATCTTGTTTTGAAGGGTGTTGTTAAAAAATTGTGAACTGTATTTTATATTAGTACTCTAGTATTTGCAGATTTTTGTGTTTGATTCAAACTTGACAAAAATTAATTTAAATAATATCTTTGACTATTTTGTTACCATGCAAAATTCGTTCAACCGTTTTCAAAATAGCGACAATTTAAAAAAGTGTAAGATAGAAATGTAATGAATTTTACATTTGTCATGGTATGGTTGATGTTTATATTGTAAAATACAAAAAAATGTTTGTATAACAAGTATTCAAATTTGCATCCATTAAGTCTGCCACTGTCAGCAGCTTGACATGTTTTATTTTAAGATATCAAACTTTATTTTTCACTGCTCATTTGCAACAAATGATTTTTATAACTAATTTTTAAATTTTATAAATCCTTTTTTAAAATTAGTAGTATGTATACTAATACTACTATTTATAATAATAGTGAGACCTGTATATGTACACTTGCCTGTATCCGAATATTAAGTAGTCTGAATGACACAAATAGATTAAAAACTCGATTATTCATGATTAATTGGCTAAAGACACTTCCCGCATAATGGGGTATTTTGTCATTGTAAAGAATCATCAGTAGTGGATTTTCGGATGCTTAGTAAAACTTACTACACGTAAATACAGAGGTAACATTTATTTAACAAAATTAAATAAAGAAAAGAAATAAAAATGACGTACTTAAAGTATTTGTACTTTAGAATAACACAGAACAAGATTGTCCAAATTTATTTTTTTAAAATTGTCTCAAAAAGAAAAAGTACTCACAGAAGACTTTCTTTTTAAACAAAGCTGAAGATATAAACAAATGGTGGGCTTCATTGATGTCCAGCTTTCAAGGTCACACAGCATCTTTACTGTTTTGTTTCGTTTTTATATTCGATATGTTGTTGAAACATATATACCTGATTAGTTGATAGTATTATAGTAGAGCTGATATCAATCGGTAATATCTGTTAAAAATATTTCTTTACTTTTTTTAATACTCTTCAAAATTATAAAAGTAGTAATTTCTATATAATATGCCAACTTTTTCTGTCATGCAAATGACAAAAATCATTTTCTCTTATTTTTTAAAAACCCTTTTGAATAAGCCAGAACTTTAAATAAACACAATCCACTTGTGGATTAAGTCGACTCAGCTGTTGTGGATAAGACATAAATTAAATTATATTAAATTAATTTTATGATTTTGTCTAAGAGGCAAATAATAATAATGTTTCAAATAGTTTTATGACAACATTTTGCTCAATAGCAGTATTTACCCTTAAAGAATTGGCTGTAATATGACATTGAAAACAACAACAAAAAGCAAAATTAAGGTTTAAAATAGTATATCAAAAATACTAAAAATATTTATGATGTAATTTTAGCCTGTGGATGTTGTTGGTGAAAGAAAAAAATGAGTTGCAAATGAAATGAAAATATTATTAGTAATATTAAACAGCTTGTTCGTTAAATGGATTATTTTACTGACAATTAATAGAGAGTGGGAGTAAAACTAGAGTAGCCCATTGTTCTGTAGTTAAATTATTTTTTTAGCCTGTTTGGTCAATACTAACCATATGCCAGAAATTGTGCAATTATACTGTTCTACAGTAATCTAAATTTGTTCTATTAAAATGACTTATCGCTATTGAATCATTATTGATTGTGATAGTAAACTTTAAAGGTCTAGCCGAAGAGTTCATTTTATGGCCTTTCCAGGTCCTTCCAAATACAGAGAGTAGCAAGTTGATAAAAGGTATATTGCATACACCACGTGTTTAGAATAAATACACCTTGAAAATACTATTTTACCACCTATAAAGTTTAATATTTATAATGGCAGAGAAAAACAAAAGCTCCATTGCCAGCAACACTAATCTACAAGATATGCTAATGATATTACAAAAATATAAATTAAAGAATGATTTTGTATTGCTTGTATTACTACAATGCAAGTAATTTTTCTGATCTGATTTTATAATTTTTGTAAGTTACAATATTTAAAAAATTATACCTGGAAAAAGTGAAAGTAAAATTAAAAAGATTCATGTTAAAAACATCATGCCACAATAAATACTAAATGTGTTAATTTAATTTTGTGATACAGATGGAAGTGTGAAGTTATAATTAAATCCTTAATAGATTAAATTATAGTTTGCATGGTTTTATTTTATTCTATCTTGCTATCGATCACGCACAGCTTTTCAGATCTCAAGGAACACAACTTTCTATTGTAGTACAGTATTTTTGATTATTGTGTGATTTTAGGGAGTGTTGTTATTTGAAAAATTGCATGGTTTGTTTGTAATCATTGTTAATTTAAGTAAATAATAGAGTTAAGTGTAAACTGTATGTTAAATTTCTTTTTACATGCTGTACAATTTCTTTATTAATTGGTGATATAAACATAGTCTATATATTTTTAATAACAGACGTGAAAATAGCTGTTCAATTAATACGCAAAATATCACTTTTGTAAATTTCATAGTTTTAATATTTATCTAATAATATTCCATAAAAATTTGAATCTTGTTTGCCAATTTGTTTATAAAAAATAACAAACTTATTTAGTTAAATAAAAAATAACCAATTACAATTTGAAAAAAAATATGAATTATCTTATACTGCATACTAAGCTATTCCTCTCCTCTGTCAAGGATCCCATGCAAAAAAATTCCTTGTGCAACATTTTAATATAATCAGAGTATGGTTATTTTAAAAAACATTACATGGGAATATCTTGATAATCATAGAAAACAAGAAGCTGAAATTTCGTGTAAAGCAAGACTGTACATAGCTGAAAAAACTTTGCTCAAATATATTTTTGCCCCAAATATTATGGATCCAAAATACAGCTATTTTTTTTTAAAATCCACTAAGATGCACATTTAAAAATTATATTTCACTGTCATATTAGGGGAGCTGAAAACTTGCTTTGCAGGTGAATTGTTCCTTAAAATGGTGAAAATGTCTTTTTTTTTTATTTTTGCTTCTAAAATTTTGATTGGGTGGCTTGAAAAGGCTATTTTGTAAAAAATGTAAAATGTAAATATATCTTGGCAACCAAATGAGGGAGCTGAAATTTTTTTTTTTTAATTTCAATTAGCGATTCCAAAATAAAGTTATTTTAAGAAACAATTAATTTTTCAATAGACATTATGCCAGTCTATAAATAGTGATAATTGAAATCAGTTTAATATTATTCATTGTGGATGTTTAAATATACAAACACCTTGTAACTGATAATTATCAGTCAGAACCAGAACTTGTTGATATTTTGTTAATGCTGACCCTATGTATTTGTCTGTATGAAGATGAAATATACAGATGCATAGGGTTAAACTTGATTTAGAAAGTTTTTAAATTAAAACAAAATTTACAGTACAGTTGTCTATAAAGTATAAAAATTAAAGTAAAAATAAAAATTACTTATAAGGCAATGATATTTTCAATTTATATACTACAAAATCATTCTAAATGACTCTTTAAAAGCTGTAAAATATTATGTTAAAAAAAATCTTTCATCCTTTTGTTAATTTATATAAATAAAAATATTGAAGATAATGTTTATATCACCATGTACAGCTTCATTTATTTTAAGATATTTGCCTAAAGTCACCTTTCAATTTTAAATATTTAAAAATATAAATTAATTAATTAGAAAAATAAAGTTTAGATATATCATTAGAATTATAGCAGACTTCTGATTAAACGTGCATATTAGATTACCTGTGGGATAACAAGAAAATTACTATTATGAATAAATGCAGTTTCTGTACTATACAGTATAGATTTGTAAAAACAATGACACACCACCTCTCACGAAACGTGTGATTACTATAAAACTTTTGCTTTTATATAATTAGTGGAATTTGTAGACACAGATTATCTTATCCACCGTACCGGCACCATCGGAGGTCTGCTATATATACCTGAATGCTTGTTAGACTAAATTACGATAAATAAAACAGTGCAAACAGTTGTCTTGGTTTATGAAGTATTTAAAAAATATTTATTTTTTATCCTCAACTCCAGATTTAGTCATAAAAAAAACAGTGCGGAGAAATAAACTTTCTATATACACATATCTATGTGGTCTTTGTACAAAATAGATCTTGTGTTACCATTATCATAACAAAATAGCTTTAATCAGTCTGACATTTTGCTGCAACTGTGACTTGTTGCACACGTGTAAAGTATAGTCAGTTGTTACTTTTATACCTAGTTTTTCCTTGTGTTTTGCGTCAATCGCTTGATAGTTTATAAAAAAGAAATAGAATTGTTTTTATTAATAACTGACTTAAAAAAAACCTAGACAACTGCTGCAGTATAGTAAGTAGAAGTAAGGTGATGGTTGGTTATTGGGACTGTAGAGAGGTTTTTGTGGTCCTCAGACCCCAGTCATGGCCGCCAAACATCCCGTCGTCAAGCGGATACAGTTTGATGCTGCCACACAGGAGCGCAGCCTTCCCAAGGTATGTCATATTTAACATTTCTTACTTTTTGTCTAAGTTGAGTGTGTCTATAGATTATTATCTGTTCAATATTTATAACATTTTAAAGCTTGTTCCATTGTGCGAATCCTAATCTATAAATAATCATTTTCTGTATTTTTATATCAAACCATAGTTACTTGATTCTGTTTTACAATTAACAGTTTGAATTAATTTTAATGTAATCTTCTTTTCTGAAGTATTGGTTCTGTTCCACCTGAATATATATTTTCATTTACTGTACTTAATTATTTTCATTTATAGAGGGTTACTCACTGGCAAATTAAAATAGAGTCTCAGTCAACAGCATGAAGTTTAACACATGCCAAACTTTTTGTGGAGGCAAATGAAAAAACTTTTTTGTGTTCCTTAAAAAAGTGTTTTAAATAATAGGATAAAATAATTAATTTTAAATGGAATAAAAAAGGTAAAGTTATTATTCAAGATCATATCTTTCAAGTAAAATCATTTTAGTGCATCAATAATAATATGAGGGAACTTGGTCAAAATATGATCTAATGAATAATTAATTATTTGTAGATCAAGTAATAATTCAACTGATTATTGTGAATGAACAGTAGTAACCTAAACGATAGTTAGATTACTAGTCATAGTTAAGTATGTATATAATTGTGCAATAGGACAAAAAACTAGTAAGTATTCAAATAGCAAGTATTAGTTTTGATACTATTTGTTTACTTGCTACCGTGTTTAGAAATTATAAAAGAATTGCTCTTTAGGCAAAAAAGTATTCAACTACTTTTATTAGTACTGTATTCAAATAGTCCAACACCTATTTGAATGATATAAATACTGCGTCGTTGAATGACATAAAATATGTCATCATGCTAGGAGTCGTCGTATATGAAATAAAATACTATGCTTCATATTGTTTTTTCAGTTCATTTTATTTATTACTCAAGAAAAGAATTAATTGTCATTTGAAAGTATTCATTAAAATAGAGATAAAGAAAATGTAAGCTTGCAGCGTTCTACATTGTTATGATCTTTGAAGAAGTAAACTTTATTTAAACTTTTTATGAAAATTTATCGTAATTTGTTTGATTTTTTACATTAAAGTGTGTTTCAAGCACGGGTTATCCAAAAACTCAGATCAATCAAAACAATATCAAAGTTCAGGGAAAAATTTGCATATAGTATAGGCTGTTATTACAATTGTGTACTGTAACTTAGTATAACAGCTGTGTTGCACTTAAGTGAATGAAAATAGATTCACAGAACGTCTGCTGCGGTTAATGGATAAACACGTTGCAAATTTGTTTTGGTTCAGTGTTTTAATTTCATAAAGAGTAGAGCACCAGAATGTGACATAAAGGCATAAGAAGGTCCACTGATTAATCAGTGTACTATATAAGGAGGCATCTGGTAAGTGCTACAACCAAACCGTAACTAATGGGAACTACACTTGAAAAATGCCTACTGCCGTACAGTTATCTAAATTAATGTGTAATAAATCAATAAATGTACCATACTTTATTCTGTATTGTTTCAATTAAATTTGTTTTGTCCTGGGCATTTTGTGTTTTTACACCTTTAACGTGGAAATGTAGCTATCGATTATCCAAAATGCCTTTACCCTCTTTATTTCAGTTAAAAAGGGTTCTTATTATAAACAGTTATTTAGATTAACTTTATGTCATGTAAACAGTTATTGCACAATATGAAGTAGGGAACAATTAAATTTAACTTTACTTTGTATAATTTTTCCTTGTCTATCACTAATGATTTTAAAAAAATTTAATATGCTTTGCTAAATTCATGTATAAAGCATGGTAGTTTTTGTCTTTACATATGCTTTTCAACTATATTTTCATATAGATAGTTCTTGTTACTTTTGTTTTTTATACCTTTTATATAATTTGCATGTGCAAATATGAAGGTACAGTTGTGTCCCGTAATCACATATCATAAATTAAGAGGCTAGTATTTAAAGTCCGTTTATGGCATAAATATTAGTTCACACTAGATCTTGTAATAAGAATTTTAATAACAGCCTTATTTTCCTTTTTAATAAATAATTTATACTTTATTACATTGTCGTTAAAAAAGTGATTTTTGTTTTTTTATAATGTATACCTATATTACTTTTCATTTCATGTTTTTTATTGATTGAATGTTTTCCTGGTTTGCAGTTGGACGTCAGATGGGAAATGGTAGCATGCGGCAAAACAAAGGATCAATTAGATCTAACTGAATTAGCACACCATTACTTGAGTAGTAATCAGCCGAAGTTAAAAGTCCGCTCTCTTAATCTATGAACAAATCATTGTATAGTTTATGTATATGTGTATAGTACCGGTGAAAACATCACGTTATATGTTAATTTAATATTTTAGTCTTTTACCAAAGTTTTTGTAACGACTCCATTTTTATATCGTGGCACAATGCACCTTAACATTGTTACACATATATTAGCACATTTTTCAACTTTTTTTGGAATGTTGATCTGATTTTATTTAGTATATATTTTATACATATAGTATTTATTTTATTTGTAAATAAGTTGTAACACTTCTGGTCTTTATTTTGCTATGTCACACGTGCAGTGACAGCAGAGTAGAATTATTATTAATGATTAAATCTTTGTTTCTTTATCGGATCGTATAGTGATTGTCTTACAACCACCTGATGTGCCGTGGTCGTTTTTAAATTTACAATTTTATATTGCCAAAATAGATTTAATGAATCATTTGTTTCAAATTTACAATTTTAAAGTTAAAATTAGGTTAGTACAATGTTTACAATTTAAAGGTTAAATTTTGATTTAAATTCAATGTTTATTATTAAAATAAAGGCATTGACCTTCAGCCAAGTGGTTTTACATCCACTTCTGTACCATTGATACTTATATATTCAGATTATTCCTTTATTAATTGATCTAATTTTGAAAGAGCCTCTGGGAGGCTGGGGGCCTAAAATTTGCTATAGCTACTCCACCCTTTTTGTTCAGTATTAGCCGGCGGTTACCAGACTTCAGTGGTTACTTTTTTGTACCCCATCAATACATGATCCTTAAATAAGCAATTAAGTACACACACACACACACACATATATATATATATATATATATATATTTACATCAGACTATTGTGCACACTTGGGCTAATGCAGACGATATATATATATATATATATATATATATATATATATAAATAACTAGTTTTTTTTAAAAGTTCCTTGTAGAAACTTCCTAGACCATCCTTAACTGGAACCAGTTTGTAACTAACAAAATGTCGGATCACCACTAATGGCTTGGTACAGTAGGTGTCTTAAATTTAAAACAACCATGGTACCTGGATGGTGGTTGCTTATTATATCTCGAACTCAATGTTTGGGGTCTGCGGAGCGGTGATTCCATGTATGCTCGGATTGAATTAACTTCTTCCCTTTTTTTACTTCATTGGCAACACTCTTTTGCTTGGACGCTGGCCGCAGACAAGAGAGAGGGGTCTCGTTTTGCCGATTTGCGCACCAGCCTCCCCTCTTACTTTACTTATAAGATGTCTTTACCCTATCGCAGCGCCAGATGTCAAGTGTGCCGTGTTTGGCGGGCTATTTAGAAGATTTTATTTTAGGTTGCATCAATTTAACAATTCGAATTAGCTTTTTTACAAAAAGTAATCTCAAAATATTGGAACGAACGAATCTGAATGAACAAACCTATATTTAAGTTCTATATATACGTATATGTACATTATTTTTATGGTTAGTTGTAAATCAGCATCACTAAAAATTCTTTAAAAGTAATTTTGACTACTTAAATTGGAGAAGGCAGAAATTGGATAGTTTGAAAGTTAAAGTGGTTTTAATTATAGGAAAATAAGTTTACAATTTAAACCTGGATTGTCCATATGTTATAATATTTGTATGAAATAACCTAAGCTAAATTAAATATATTAGTTTTTATTTTTATTATATTTTTTAGTATGCTTTACAGTATTTGATGCAGTAGAAACTGCATTATCCAAAGACGAATTAAACTGGCTCCAGAACAACCAGGATAAAAAATTGGGTAACCAGAAAAAGTTCTGTCTTTAACAAAATTTGACTTAAATATTTAGACCAATTTAATTTTAATGGAAGATTTTGTATTTAAAAGGTGAATCTTTCAAGTACATTTGATAACTGTAGCTCCTGAAATATGGATATGATAGTGTAAACAGTTGCAGAGAATAGTGCAGGCTCAGTGTTTAAAATCCAGTTATTAACAGAGATCAACACACCAGCGTGTAGACATCTTTTAAATAGTGATAACAGCAACAAAATATCAATGAACGAAACGATGATAATAAATGAAAGTTACAAATTAGATTCACAGAAAGCAAAAATAAAAAGCTTGTGCATTTGCTAATTAATATTAATGGTGTCAACTTTGGTGGGATTAAATATTTATAAAATATTTATTTTTATAGTTTAATACCGGGGGGGGGGGGTCTACTTTTGGTACAGAGAAAAGTGTTAAAATTGAAGTCTTGTTTGCCAAGTTGTATTTTACTGATTATAGTGACAAAGTAAAGAAAGGAAGAAATTGATATTTTGTACACTGCACAGTACTTACAAAAAAATTAAGTTATTGAACCAAAAATAAAAATCTCGTATATCATGTTTTCTCTTCCTTTTTTATTTTAATTTTGATAATTTGTTCGAAAACATGACAGATTAACATAGCTAGTATTTTAACAACATAACCTGAAATTAGTGAATAGCCTATAAGCTGTTCAATGAAATCAGCTGATCTTTACAAATTAATATAAAACAACCAATCTTTTAATATAACTACCAAAGTTAAAATTAACGATTCATTTCATGTAATTAAATTGGTGGGACTTCCTTGTAGTTTTTGTAGTGTAGTGTAACATGCAAGGCCCTCGGTGCGATACCAGGCAGAAACAGTAATTTTTAATTATAATGAATTTAATATGAGACTTTGCGACACGCAAAATATACTGTCATATATCAATATAAACAAGTTCCTCGCATCATGCGTCTCGCAAAATCTTACATCACAACCAGCCCTAAAACATGATACTTGTTAATAGGTCCTTATATTACTTTTATAAATACATTTTTATTTGATATATTTCTGCTTTTTAATCTCAAAATTACATTATTATTGGTGGGTTAACTGTATTTTCATCTCATCCATGATCTTTCCTTATTCCACAGGTAATGGAGATTCTACTGTATTAAATTGTAAGGTAGATTCAAAGTATACATGCAAATTTAGGGATAAAATAAACAAATATATGATAAGTATGTAAGACTTTAGGAATCTATAATATTTTTATTGCAATTATTTTTCATTTTCTTAATTTGAAAAAAGCAATATACAGTTTCTTACACTGCTAATTAAGTAATTTTACCTTTACCATTGTTTACAGTTATGTACCATTGTTGACTACATTCTGTTGTTTAGAGTTGGATTGGTAGAGCTCTAGTCTAGTTCCATTGTCAAATTTTGCCGTGTTCTGATTCAATTCAAACGTTCAACAAAATAAATTTCACAGATTCTTAATTTACTGTTTACAGATACATTACTGACAGCAGACTTTAGTTACATAAGCAAGCATGAATATTAAACATTTGTAACAGTGAAACTTCTCATTCACAGAAACTGTGGAAAATCAGGCAGCATAAATAAATAAATATATTTAATAAAATATTTTATAAGTAATTTCCCTTTACAAACAAGGAAAGTTTTAATATTAGAAACTTATAGTCAGTGTTTCTTGCAAACTACATATACACTTCACAATAATAAAATCAGTCATAAATTATAAAGGTTCAAAGTATTACGGCAATTTAACCATTCAGTATTAAATTTGAATAAACGTTAGCAGCAAAGACCAGACAACTTCAGCATTGTGTACTGTAGAAGCAGAAAGTCACAGAAACTTGATTTTTTTAAAAGTTAATACTTTTATCGCACTGATTCAAATGGTTTTCATTTACTAAAAAACGCACATGATATTAGTGTGTGTGACTAACGTTCTTGGAAGTAAGATTAAAAGCGGACATTAATTTGCCACCTGCCAAATAATTTATTATCTATGATTGTTTTGAAAAGCATTAAAAATCCATATGTATAATTGGGTGGATATAAAAACAGTTCTTGAGAAGTATCTGTTTAAAGAAACTATTTTTGTTGAGTACAATGGAACACTAACTTATTATAGACTGCACCAACACTGCGTATCTGATACTTAAACTGTTCATATTGTTACAGTACATCACAACACTGCCATTCAAAACCTTTGTTTTTAAACAAGAATCGGTAAAATATTTTAATGTTTTGAACTTCATCAAAGTTGGTTTAATGATGAAGCTCTTCCCGGTTAAAACTGTGATCAATAGTCTATTATTATTATTTCTTTTGTTTTTTATTGCTTTAAAATTGTTTGTATTGTCTTCATCTACTCAAAGTAGCTAGTAATAATATATTTTAAGAAATATGTCAGTAAAATAGTCTTAGTCTACTTATACCTACTTACAATAGTATTAGTAATAGAAATAATTACTAAAAAATATACATAAAATAATCGTATAGTAATTAATTGTAGTCACAATTAATAGTCCAATCCAATCAATTGATTTTATAACAATTTAAATATCCTAATTAAGAATTTCTTGATGTTTCATTTTTTTTTTAATGATACTTCTATTACTAAAGTGAATGCATTTTTATAATAATGAAGTAGTTTTCAAAATTAAAAAAAGTTAATCTAGTAATTTTGTTCTAAGAGTCTTCGCTAGCCTCTCATAAAACTGGGAAAAGCACTGTGTAATACACTGTTTTTTTAATTCTAATGGTTGGACGTCACCTGAAAATGTTCCTTAAGTTTGTATGCTCCTTACATACCTCAATAAAAAAAAAGTTACAATAAACCCTTAAAAAAGCTTCACTGTAGTAAAAATTAATTATTTATAAGAAGCATCCGAAACAGTAGTACGAAGTGTTTCAACAATCGCTTAGCAAGCAGCTACGATTTTGACCTTCGATTTTCCTTCTAGGTTAAGAAGACTCTTAATATTGTATTTATACTAATACTAATTATTAAGGTGCTCAATTAATTTTATAAAACTAGATCATCTAAAGAATAAATCGACTACATTTTTTTAAAGTGTCTTAATTTTAAAACATATATATATATGTATAACATGATATTAAATATAAATTGTAATAACTCAATGTCATATTTTTGTAATGTCAAAATTTTGTTATAGTTTGCAATATATTTATTACTCAGTTTGAGAAATCATGTTTTGTTAAAACTATACAGTACTAAACTGAATTATAATGTTTTGTCAAAGTAGCCGTTACATAAATTGAGATCCATAAGCTATTAAGAATCATTGTTAAATCCTTACAATATCTGTTTTTAAGTAAAACAGCCCACCCATTTTAATTAAATACCAAAAACACATTCATTTTATCAAAGTAGCTAAAATTACTTAACAGGTTTTTCATTATTAAACAACCAACCAAAGTTGTTTCTGAATGGTTGGTTAATGGTTGTTTATTACCATCAATTCATTGGACAAAAGGTTTTTCTGCATAAAATTAACTAACAGTATTATTATTACCTTTTCACAATGTAATTATATTATATATTTATTTAAACATATTATTTCTTTAGTTGATTTGGCATTCAGCAAGGAAATAATGGTTTATTGCATAAAACATTTTTTTTTTGAAGCGAAGCTTTTAATGTTAGCTTTGGCAAGAGGAGAGAATAGAAAAAAATTCTTCCGAATGGAAGAATGTAACAGAAATATGCAAACGAATTTCGTCTTTATTTCTGTCCTTTTTCTTCCTCCTTTTCAGTAACAGTGCACGCGTATTATATGAAGACGTTTTGTTGCTTTAATTTCGGTGTTTTTCCATAGTTGGAAAATACGTACACATGGATACCTTGTATAATAAATTTGAAATTACTATAAATTTTATCATAATTGTTGTTAATGTTGCTAGTTTTTAACAACATAGTCTGAAACTTATAGCCTATCAGCTGTTGATTGAAATCAGCTGATCGTTACAAAATAATATAAAACAACTGATCTTTTACTATAACTACAGTAAATAATGTCTAAGCTAGGTCTATATATTTATTTATTTAAACAAAACTAACATATCTGTAAACATATCTTCAGACTAATTATATATTCAGCAAAGATATCGTTAATAAAAGCTTCGCTTCTGTCAGTAACTCCTCGTGTTCTATATGTGTACTTTTTAATTTTAATGTAGAGTTGGTTCTATTTGGTACAAATAATAAGTTATCTAAAAATGTTAAATGAGTTATAAGTAAAAAATAATATATGTATTTTTTTCTCATTTATAAACAAAAATATGAATGATTTAATAATCGTATTCTAAAAATTCGTTTTTATATTACAAAATCTATTAATACAAATTTGTAAATTTTGTAAAATTAAATTTCACATTACATTATAAGACATGCCATTTATTTTCATTCATTACGTATATATTTCAAATAGTATAGCCTAAACAGATCATTTTAAAGTAAAAACTGCTTATTATTAGTATAGATTTTTTTCTTACATTGTATTATAAGAATATAATATTTGAATATATAATATATATATAATATAATATAATATTATATATATATATATATATATATATATATATATATATATATATATATATATAATATAGTTAATTGTATACTAAAAAATAAATTACATGTAGGTTTTTTAACCATGACTTATGATGAAATTATACATATTTTTAAATAAAATTCAATGTTTTTAGTTTTTAAAATACTTTATTGTATAAGCAAAGCTTGCTCGTTCTTCCACGTAAACACAATCTATTGCACACTGTATTTGCAATGAAATACAGCTTCATCTCTTTGTTAATACATCCCATCGAAGTAGCCATGACTAAACTATGTTTTAAGTAACCAATATTTTGTTTAACACTCGCTTAGAATGTAAATCAGTTTTGTATTTTTTTAATTTCTTACTTTAAAACTTTTAATAATTTGTGTAGCGTATTAATTGTTAATTTCATATGAAAATTAAACTTATTAATAGCATATTGTACAAATTATTTCAGTGATGCATTAAATTAAACATTGTTTACATCACTTAACAAAACATATATTGTTAAATGTAATAAATTAAATTATAATATGTTTTTATTAAGGCAAGAAATTAAACACGTCTCAAGAAAATAAACGTATATATTAATTTTGTATAATTTGTGTTATCTGTACTTGTTTAAAAACAACCATTTTCAAAAATTAACCGCAACCTCAATACAATTTGAGTAAAAACAAAACAGTCTGGATTGTTTTCATAAAAAAGTAGTCAGTGTAGCTTCACAGGTCTACAAAGCTCGTAGCTTTAGTCTTAAGGCTCACTTTGTAAGTCTGAAGAACCTAGTTTGAGTGTTGTTAGGTCCTTAGGCAAGTGCTGCATCTACACCAGGTCTCATGCCTGTGACTTTTTTTTTAATATGATAAAATTGTTTTTGTTTGAACTAAGCATCTGCAGGTTACCTGAAAAAGTGTTACGAAAATAGCAATTATGAATGTGTGTTCATGTGTTGTCTCGATTGTAATATACTGTACAGGTGAAAACTGCCAGTTGGTACTTTATTCTATTGATAGTAGACTATGGTCTGTATTACGCAATTGTATCAGTTGTGTTCTTACCAACACAATGCAGCATCAAGCAGCAACCACTGTGTCTGATAGCGTAGCACTTTCCACAACCAACCCAGGTACTTGACAAGAGAAAATTACAGAAAGAACTTTCATCTGTGTTAATACACAGACAAGATGAAAATACTGAAAGATAAAATGCACAGACACATTTCAGTGCCTTTAATGTAATATGGGGCTTTGTGTATGTCCTTGTTTTGAAGAATACAGCACACTCCTGATGATCTGCGGGGTCCTAAAATAAAAATATTTTTTATTAATAAATAATATTTTTCTGTAAATCATGAAAAAAAATTATCTGTACAGTACTTATTTCATACTTTATAGCAGTCATCTGTTGTATCTAATTATTTCATACAGGCCTAATTCTTTACAATACAGTATATGCATACTAACTGTAGGTTTAATGTTCAATACAGTATTATAAAAAAAAGAAGGAAGTGAAGATGAGAGGAACACCTTCACTGCTCAGACAAATGACTCGTGAAGCTATACTGCATGGATTCTGCAATACTGAAAGGAACAAGAAGATGCCTTACTGGCTACGTAAAGCATGTTTTTGTAATAAAAACAGTGTTTTGTCATAGAAAAATCATTACTGATTACTTTGAAAACAAAATAAACTGTAAACTAATTTACACAATTTTGAAACATGTTTATTATCGTTATTTTTTTTTACTTTGTTCCGTTAATTTTATCCATACAGTATAGTACTGTAACATTGTTGTAGGTTTTTTTAGTTTATTCTAAAAATAAAATGAAGTTTGCATTTATATAAGTCGAGTTTTTGCTGTTTGCTTCATATTTTTAACCTATTTGTGGATTGTGTTATCCACGATGTTCAGGCCACCCAATGCTATGAATAATTGAGTGCTGTAAAAAAAATCTAGTAATGTTTATGTTTATTATTTTTTTTTTTAGTACTTATTTTGACTTCAAAACATTAATTTGTTTATCTTATTCCTTTTGACTATGTTTAGCGTCATAATGTTTACTCATTTGAACACTATATACTCAGACATTCTGGATCAACAGAAGTCTACTCCTTTTGGTTTTTTAAGAAAAACCAATATGCCTACTTTTGTTTTGCGATACTGTTGATATGTTTTATTCATGTTTTGATCACTATTCAGTAATATTATGTTGTTTTTTTGAAGTACAAAAATCATACTCTCGTAATTACATCGGATTTCCAAGTAACAACATTCCTTTCTTCGTACGAAAATAGAAAAGCCTAGTTATCCTTATTTTAGCAGTAAATATTATTCTTATTGGTAAAAGGCAAAAGTAGTTTTTATAATACAGTATAATGTGGGTAATACTGCATAGTGGGCAGGAGGGATTCATTATGTTCATTGGATTGGAAATGACTTGCAGAAATGTTTTTCATCAGACTGGCATTCACTAAGGAAAGCTGTACTCTCAGGCAGGATCCTGTCAATAAAATATGTCAACAAAAAACTATAGTCAAAATTAAGGCTTGCAGCAATGTGGCATACATTTGATAACACTATTGCAAGCCTATCAAAATGATGGATCAATGGAAAGGAATGAAAATTAATGGAGTTTGTACTATAAATGGAAAATAATGAAACTACTATACAGTACAAAACATTTTGAATATTTTTTGCTTTAATATTCAGCGAAATGTTGCATTTACCATTACCAGCAATTACCAGCAGGAGCTTGGTAACTATTATTTTATAAAGTATCAGTTGTTTAAGTAGATTGTAATAGGTTATTACATTACTGATAAAAACTAGCTGTGAGTACCCAGTGTGTTGATATTTTCACACAAAATTTTTTGGTAACTTGGTTAAAAGACTGGGTTAAGTTAAAGAAAAAAAGTAGGCAGACGTGGGACTGGCCGATAGAAGTGACTACTTCTTTTGGCATGCCTGACTGTATACTTCTTTCACTATTATGATTTAATTAGTTGTTACCCGTTGCAGTTTCACCTGCAGTTATAATGTAGGTAATAAAATTTATAGTCGATTTTCGAAATCATGATTATGTTCATTTCAGTTTAATATAAGTTGGACTGGGTAAGTAATAAAATGGCGCGAACATACAAGTTTTCACTTCAAAAATATATTTTATTGATCACTAAACAAAAAAAGGTGGCAGTGGCATGACTGCGGACAGAAGTAACTACTTCTTATCACGAGTTGTGGCTATATTTTTCACACCACAAAATAAAATTTATAGTCGACTTTCAAAATCATGAGTACGTTCATTTCAGTTTAATATATTTCTAAATACAATATTATATGATTTTATGGTTTTTTGCCAAGACATAGATTTTTGCTACTTGACACTGGAATAGGCTATAACTGACCATGGGATAAGCATGGAGTCCCAAATGTATTCCTGCTACTCTTAATATCTGACCCTGTGACTTATTAATTGTCATTGTATATGCCAACTTCAATGGAAACTGCAATATTTTAATTTGAAAAGGCAGGTTGTTTGGAATTATAAGATTGTTTCAATTAAGATCATTGCAAATGTAAGCTTATAAACAATAATTTTATAATTAATAATAACAGGGGTTCAGATTTTTAAAACGGAAATACATCATGTCCATCTCAGGTACCTAAACCATGTTCATTTTAAATTTCATCTCAATCGGTCCAGTAGTTAATGTGTGATTGAATAACAAACAAAAACACACACATAAACTTTCAAATTTAAAATATTATATTAAGAAGTATAAAATATTATTAAAACGTCACTGTTGCAGTTAACACATATCACAAAACTGAATACTAAATAATTCAGTTGCACTGGGTAAGTTGCATTTAAATAATTATTATTCACTCCTACCGATATATAATAACGTATAAAACGTCACTGTTACACAGTTCACTTGTCATAAAACTAAATACTAAATAAAATTGGACTGGGTAAGTAGTATAATGGCGTTTAAAATAATTTAAATTTTTATTATTCACACCTACCAATATATAATAAACGTATAAAACGTCACTGTTACACAGTCAACACTTGACACAAAACTAAATAATTAAGTTGTACTGGGTAAGTAATATAATGGCGCGAACATACAAGTTTCCACTTCAAAAATACATTTTATTGATCACTAAACAAAAAAATCCCGCGTTCACTAGAGTGGCGTATTGCTGTGTTAGAGCGTTCTATTCTATGACGGTGAGCGTGACGGCAAACTGAATTTTTTCTCCCGTACAAAACATACATCGATACCCGCGAAAAGAAGTCAGTCACTTCAAAAAATGGTTGAAGAATAAACAACAGAAATCAAAAGCTTGTAATTCTTCGTGGGAACAGAATTTTCTGTGTGTGAATCAACACAGCAAGATCTGATTAACCGATTTTTCAGTTTTTCTCCGTATATTCTGGACTGGATTTTTTAGGAACATGCTATAGCAGTCCTTACATATTTTTTTTTTTTTTTTTATTCTTATAGACTTCATTTGAACAAAAACCGAATTTGATTTTTAACAATTTTTTTGACAAAAAAACTATTTTTTTTAAATGATCCCAAAATAAAACCGTATATTGTAACTTTTCTGTTTACTTAGAATGTAAACAGTAAACTAGTTTGTTAGCAAATCAGTGGAATTGTTGTTTTGTTTGCTAAGGAGGCACCTGTTTATTGATGGGTATTGAGCGAAAATTCTTGAAATATGCCATGTTTTCACCAAATAATAATTATGTACATGCATTATAAAAATAGAACACTTTTTACACTTGTTGTAGGTTAGGATTTCCCTGTCAGATTCAGAGAACTTGTCTCAATGAGAGCACTACATAATTATTCAGCCGTTTCTTGGAACACGAAGAACAAAACCCGATGAATGGGAAAGTAGTGTTGTTGGAAGGCCGACCAGTTCGCGGTAAACATTCCAGACAGCGGCGGTAGAAGTGATTCATCCAACATAAAATCCGCATAAGGAAAATACCGACACAATATCCCAAATACGTGCACTTTATCTACAGTTTAAACGCTACTACAGTATGTTCAAAGAATGTGTATTTCTGTCTCCGTTGTGTCTCTAACCTGCTTGTGCATTTTTATATTAGCTGTAAAATCCGACTATTGTGCACACTTGGGCTAATGCAGACGATGGGATGATTTATAGCGTATGAAAATGCCAAGCCCTGGCCGGGAATCGAACCCGGAAAATTGAGGTTACAAATTACTTTCAAAATTAAAATGGTAAAATAAAATTTCACGTAGTTCGATTTTTAGGGAAATCTTAGCAACATAACGCATTATATTTTACAACGTAGGTTTATAGGCACCGTTAAATTTCAGTTAATATTTTCAAAACAACAAGAAACAGGAGCTGTTTTATGCAATGTCAGACTGAAAGTTCTTGATATTACATTTTTTGTTTTCTTACAGCCCGTACTATATGCTAGTTAAACTAATGAGAATTTCTTAAAGTAATCATCTCTTTCCGCTAGGAATATTGTTCTTTTTGTGAGTAGGGCCTACATATACAGTATAATATTGGGACCAATACAATACACGCGGCACGCAGCGCTGTCTCGCTGACGTGATAGAAGCGAATTTTCAAAAATACTTTTCTTTATCTTAACTTTTTTTAAATTTTTATTTCACCATCATAATCAGCATTAGCGTTCAAATATTCAAATTACATTGAAAACATAAAATTGATGAACCTTGACCGCCATCAAAAAAATCTCAATTTCAACGGATTTTGAAAATTCAAAATGCTAATTTATGCAGCATTTAACGCTGATTGCGTTGATGAAATCGGATTTTCAAAAATGTTTAAGAAAAAGTTATAGCCTACTATTATTGTGCATGTGTGTTTGTTTGTTTTGGCTTTCTCTTGTTCGCAATTTTGATTCAAACGGCAAAAAAATCGATTTTGGTAATAACTTGGACAAGTTCGTTACCCAGCAAAAATACGTATTAACAGTTTCAAAATGTGTGGTCATTTCAAATCTTCAAAAATGTATAACTTTGTCTCAAATTTTTTTCGAAAATCTGAGTTTACCACCGTAAAAAACTGTTAAACAGTTACAAATTGCATAGATTAGCAGTTTTGAGTTTTCAAAACCCGTTGAAATTACAAAATTGAATTTGACGACGGTGAAAGTTAATCTTCGCATTTTCACTAAAAATGTGAACAATTACAGTAGTAAAATATATAAATGTAGATTTTAATGCTGATTATGATAGTGAAACTTTTTAGTTTGACGTTTTCTTCAAAAAAGAGTAAAACCAAAAATTACTCTTTTGAAATTCACTTCCATCACGTCAGCGAGACAGCTGCGTGCTGCGATTACTTTTTTATAACTCCTGAACCTGAATATTTTGGTATTTATTGACTCATTCGTTTAATTTGGCTACTTATGTACTAAATTTGAGCAAAATGTGATCAAAATCGTTATAGCCCAAAGAAAACCGATTTGGGAGCTATTAAAAAAATCCTTAAAATCGGCATAATATCTCAAAATCGGTTCATGAAATTTTGGTAAAATATGAAATTTCGTAACTTCAGCTATTTTAGAAAATTTAAAATAAAAATTATAACAGTTGGGGAATAAAAACTTCCCGCTGTCGGGACTTTTTTATTTACAATGGAACAATAGATCTATAAATTCAGTAACAATATAACTTACTAACAGTACTTATAGAGGCCTATGAAATAAATTTATTATTTTGTTTTTTTAAATTTATCCGTTATGTCGGAACGCCAGAAATAAGAAGCTTGTTTTAGGAGATGTTGCTGGAATACCATGCGGTCGTATTACTCATAGACTGTCCCTGAAATAGGTTGTTCTCTTTAAATGGTTAGTAGCCAATTTCCGATTAACCTCAAAGTACTTAACGTTCGAACTTTTAACTGCGGCCCGAACTAAGAACCTAGAGGAACGCCGTTCAGAGACACAGCAGACCGACCGGTGCTTTTGTCACATCGACCACCGAGCCTTTAAAGTGGAATTACCAATGTTCGTAAATAGGGGTATACTATCCAGGGGAAAATAAATTATTCTCCATATCATCAGTGCTCGAAGAGGTAAGGAATAGTAAGAAGGGAGCGGGAAAGTCAGAATAGCACTCAATTATTTCGAATTCAGAAACTGGTTTATCGAGCGAGTGTACCAAAGGAAGGGCTTGTTTCGTTACCTGAATGACGAAGCATTTCTTGTCAGACTTAAGTGATTAAGTCTCGGCATGAGTCTACATATTTTGTAGCTGTAAACATTAGACTTTTTATTATGCATGCTTTGTGTTAACATTTCGAAGTTTAAATAACGTATCCATATTATTTGAAAGAAATTAAAGGAAAAGTGGTTAACATCAGATCCGACGTTCTACAGCTCTCCGAAAAATATTTTTGTAAAACAGAATTCGAACAGGAAGTTCGAATTCAACACACGGGCAGGAAAACAAATAAAATTAACTACCTTACTCATTACAGCCTAACGATGCCTGTCAGCAGTTTGGTTTGTTTAGACCATCCTATGAAGAAATTTGTTGACTTCACATAACGGCGTTCTCAGTAAAATTTGTTATGCTATGAATCATTTTCATAATCTTTGTTGACAGCGACCAAATCTTATACCGTGGTAACGAATCTGCTACAATAGGCTACAACAGTAGCACATGTTGGATTAGCAATAACAGCTACTGAAGTCACGGTTTAGCTACAAAACATAGCCTACTGCATCTATTTCATTAGTATGTGTCTACAGAAAAGTAAGCCCTACAATCTGCTTGTCTGCGATGGTCACTTCTGCGGAAACATTTTTACTCATTGGGATTAAATTAAAACATGCCTATTCTTTCTGTAAATATTTGCACGCTGAAGTGTTTCGATTATTTGGTCTGACCTGCTATCTATATCAAACTGTAATGTAACTAATATCATAGCGTAGTCGAGATAAGGCGTTATTTACTTAGGCCTATAGTCTGGTCGTATCAGAACATGCAGTACATGTTAACTATCTAGCTTAAAATATTATGTAATCGTTAAAAAATATTTATAAGATGATGAAATCATTTTCATAAATCTAAAATGTCGAATAGAACGCAGAAGTCTTTCGTATTTTAACTACATTAATTGGTATAACCTGATCAAATAAAGTTCTAATTATGTAGATATTAAGACGCAATTTTGAATATTAAATTAGCTATTTTTGAATGTGTGAACATTCTAGTTGCCCCTTAACTATATTAATGGAATATTATATGTCAACTTATTTCACAGAAAAATGAATAGGCTACAGTTATTTGTTCCAAATCAGATGAGATAGTTCTGTTTGGAGTTGCTTTGTTACTACTGCAAGCCCAATGTTGACGTCTTTTTATAGATTTCGCCTATCATCTGTCTGCAGTATTAGAAATACTTGCATAAGAAATACGATAAAAATAATACCACAGACTAAATGAGTGTTGTGAAAACTTACATAGGCTACTTTTATGTTATCATTTAATTTATTATTTTCTAAAAAAATATCAAGTAGGCTTTACACAACAATAGGCTATTTATTTAAAAGTAACCTAATTGCCACCAAACAAACCACAACTAAACTGTTTAATTAAATATTCGAAATAAAATAAACAAAATGAATGTCATCAAAAATATTGATGTTGATTATGTTTAAGCTACAGCTTATATTATTAGGCCATTTAATGTTACTGAAGAGAGGCTTTTAATGTTAGCTTTGGCGAAAGAAGTGAATAGAAAAATGTTTACCGAACGGAAGAATGTAACGGAGTATGGTACAAACGAGGAAACTAATTTCACCTCTATTTCTGCCTCTTTCTTTTCTTCCTCCTTTTCGATAACAATACACTCGTATTATATGAAATGGTTGTGTTGCTTCAGTTTTTTTCCTTAGTGTTGCTTCGGTATTTTTCCTTAGTTGAAGGAAAAATGTAAATGTATACGTGCACGTTGTAACCATTATAATACATTCGAAATTAATATAAACGTTTATAATAATTGTTGTTAATATTGCTACTTTTTAACAAAATAACCTGAAACTTATTATAGCCTATCAGCTGTTCAGTGAAATCTTAACAAGATTCACGTATTTATTTATTTAAACAAAATCAAGATATTTGTGAACATATCTTCAGACTAATTGTATATTTAGGAAAGATATCATTAATAAAAGCTTCGTTCTGTCGGTAACTCTCCGAGTTCCACAAGTGTACTTTTTTTAAATTTATTTTCCTGAATTCGGTCCATAAGGTCAAAATCGGAATTAAATCTATCATTATTAGAGCTATAGCTCTTAAAAAGTTTTGTTTTTGCTTTTAATGTTTTCACTTTCTAATAAAATTTTCTTCATAGAATTATGTAGGTATAATTCTATAGATGAAAGTCTGAGTTTCCTATTTGACTAAATTATGTTATGACTAATTAATTCCCAGGGCAACGAAAAAATTGTTTACTAACTTAACCTTACCTTAATGACGTAGGTTAAATAGTAACCCTACAGTTTTATAACAGCCTAACTATAATTTGTTTTAGATCTACAGAAAAAGTAAAATAGTATCCTATTTTTCAATCTTTCTATCTAGTAGTCCTATTGCGATTAAGGAATTTCCGATGTCTTTACCTTGGTTACGTAAAGAAAGAAAGTTATTTACCTTGAACGGTGCCTCACAGATACCGATATAATGTTATGACCGGTGAGTAACACTGTAGTGCATATACACGAACTCTATACTACTGTAAAACTTGTCCTACCAGTTCTGTTAACATTAACATTACAGCATGTCTATCTAGAACACACACGCGCGCGCACACACACACACACAAAATTACACATAGCGAACTGTCCGCTATTCTACCGACTGAACTACGAGCGTTACTTTATTATAACTATGGGAAAAATTAGGCCTATACTATATATAGGATTCTAGAAAATATAGCTTACATTCTAGTTCAAAAAATGTTTTTTGTAATGATCCTGTAATTTGACTATAGGCCTACACCAAAGTATATGACCGATATGTTCAAATTTGGTTGGCCTCTGTGGACGTTTTTGGCAATACCTTGAGACTATATTCTCGTATTTTTAAAACTTAAATTAAATATTAAATAAAATATAATGTTTTCATAAATATTTTGCAGTAAGTTTTGTAATATTGGAAATAATCTTTAAAAAAATAATATCCTATTAAACATTTTATGCTTTCAATTGATAAATTTCAAAACTGTAATTTAAAATTTTAGCTGATAGTTCAAAATAAATCCGTCAAGACTAATTTAAATAACGTAAGGGTTACTACGTGGCTGTTCCACATCACCCATTTTGTTTAAGGTATAATTTAAAAAACCGCTATAAATTTAATGGAAACTAAATGCTTTGGGATGGGAATCCTTTGAAGGACACGACAATGTACACGTTGCAGTTTTCAGAAGACCAAGCAGTAATCGTAGGAGATAATCTCTTTGTACAGTCTCTTTGTACTCTAGTACGTGACATGCAAACTGAAAGAAACACACGAAAACTGGTGATCAGATATAAATATGGAAACAACTATTTAAGCTACCTACGAACAGGAGATAAAGTAAGTATTCCCGACATTAACGTGTCCGAAGACACAAAATGTTGCGAAGAGAATAAATATTTAGGCTTAATATTCGACACAAGTGGTAGAGATGAAAATGAAAATACTATGAAGGAAAAACATAACACGAAGATGAAAATTTAACATTTACAGTGCTATGTTCAAGAGCAACGGATCTGAAATCTGGAGAACAACTGAAAGAAGTAAGAGAAGTACAAAAGTTACTGAATTGGACACGTTAAGATCTGTTAGCTACAGTATCAAGACTATAGCCAATAAGTGAGGAAATTCGACGACAAATAGGAATAACTGACATACTCATGATATATTTCGAAAGAAAAAATTAGTTTGGTACAATGGTAAATCTGTTCAACGAATGGAACAATACGAATGCCAAAATAAGTAATAAAATGGATACCAAATTTAAAAAAGAAAAGCGGAAGACCGAAAAAAATTAGTTATGAGGAATCAGAAAAACCATAAGAGCTGGGATAGCTCTCACTCCTCTCCATTAAGAATTTAAATAGGTAACGATTTGTGAAAGGAACTGTATATGATATAGGCCTACACTCAAATTTAGAGACACTCAAAATTATGTTTTCAAATTTTTTTAATTAGATGCTAACAGGTCGGTAAACAGAATCAGCTATTGTAGAGTGTATGGATTTTTACTTTTCAGTAATAAATAAAGAATGATGTTTCAAAGAACATACTGTATTAAGTAGGTTGTACTTTGTAGGCCTTACATATTAACGCTTTTGCTTTATGTTAAAGGCTATCCTATTACAGTAAACCTAGCCTGGCATAGTTATTCGCCACGACACAGTTTTACTACCGGATTTAATAAATAGGTCTTATCCTTATGAAATGCCCCGTTTTAAAGTAAACAGCCTACGTGTACAACGTTACTGCTTTCCATTTATTTGCACTATTTAGCGCTAGAGGTCGTGTTCAGGTAGGTCAAGGCTGAAGAGTGAAGACAAACATTCTAAAAATAACTGGGTCAATAGAAAGTTAATGTATCACAATCTAATCAAAGTAGGCAACCTGTGTTATAATATGCTTACAGTCTACACTGCAATATTGTCGTAGGCCTAATCTTGAGTAATTTTTTTCAAAGCATATCTAAAACAGACTTCTCCATGGTATTTTCAAATGAAATATAAGTTGAATACCCGTACTATGCTATACAATTTTAAATTAATGTTAAAATGTCTAAAAAATAAATTTCAATTTTGTAAAATTGAAATTTGACAGCTATTTACGGCATAAAGTCTGTTTTTTCTAATTGATTAGAATATATTTCCACAAGGATCACGAAAGAATAACAAGGAACACTTACTTATACAATAACTTTTTGTACTGTAATAATTGCGCGTGTATACTGGACGTATATTACGGTATTATAGTTTATATAAATGTGATTTACTATAAAACTAATTATTTAATATTTTTGTTGGACATTTAATTGTAAATACAGACCGCAGTAGTTACATTAAACACGTGTGTTGCAGGGGAGAAATGGATGTTGAAAGCTTATTCCAAGTTCCTGGAGAAAGCAGCTGAACTGAGTTGACGGTCTGATCCTTTCTACATTGCAACATACAGTACACTCTGCACACTGACAAAACGAAAATAAGTTATATCCATTGATGTAATGAACCGAAAAGCGGTTCTGTACTATTATACTATACACTATAAGCGTACCAGAATAAAACGTCATCCAAATTAACATTTAGCTACATAACCGTTATAAGAATACCTTTACATCCTACTATATAGGACTGAATGAGTTAAATTTGGAATTTGAACCATTTTTGTAACTATACTATCAATACTAGTGTTACAGTGTTTCAAAAATAAATGGCAACGTTGCACTGCTTCACTCTCGTGGCACTGCCTTATTCGATAGTTGATCGAAGTATAACGGACAATCCTGACTAGCTTAAGACGGCTTTACAGGACGCTAGTAACTCGTACGAGTCCCTACAACCGAGTACTTCACTTTAGTACTCTCCTTGTGTAAATTAATGTTTTGTATTCCAGTAGAGTACTCGCTACGAGTCTCCACGCCAGTCGAGTGAATAGAAAGCAATCCTATTTACTGGAACGAGTTGGTTCCCCTTCACAATACTCGACTGTATGACGTACAAGCACCGTTGAAAACCGATTAAACGTTTCGAGTAACTCGTACGAGTGGTTAGTTTATTGCTACTGAAATCGTTGATAGTGCGTACCACGTGTTTTGTATAGTTGAGCTTTGTGTGTAGTTTTTTTAAAATGGCTAAGTGAGATGGAGATACCACTTTAAAATTTGTGGAACTGTACAGAGACGAAGAATGCTTATGGAATACGAGCCTAAATAATTATAAGAACAAATCGGCCCGTAAATCAGCTTTTAGAATTGTAAAAGAAGAATATATCTGGTTTTGGTGTTGCTGAGGCAAAATATAAAATTCAGAATTTAAAATCAACACATAGTCAACACCTTGTTAAAATTAGGAAATCCGAACACTCGGAAGATTTCGAAAGCTATTTCCAGTTGTAAGGTATGAGAAGGTTATTTTTAACTTTATTCGGTTCTGTATAGTTTCTCTGATTATTGTATCGATTCGTTGTATTCGTGGCGATATTTTCTCCAACAGTAAATTAAAAGAATCTCTAGACATTCGTATACAATTTCGGTATTCGGGAATGTCCTCTGGGGAAATACCAGCTCCTTAAGAAGCATACTTTGAAGCCCCACGCGCGGATCTTTTAGCCAGCCATTTTCTTACCCATATTCTTTTTGACAAGTTCTTTTGTGATTCGATTATTTCCATCAATTCTTGGCACAACACTTTAACACGTCTTTAAACACTTTTTAATCAAAGATTATTATTTTTTAATGAAATACTTTTTGCATATAGTGCTCATATTTGCAAGGAAGTAAGACAAAAAACGCCGCCAAGCCGAGCGTTTTTACACGTTTTTAGCCAATTTTAGCGTGTAGACGCCACTATCCCTGTACAGTACTCGCCTCAGTGAATCGTACCAGTTACTAGCATCGTGTAAAGCCGCCTTTATTGTTGCAATGTTGTCTTCATCGTTTGGACGACTTTAGGTGACATTGTGTGTCTAAAGAACTCGCCGCAGGAACAACTCGCTGCGGAACACACGGTGTTTAGGCCTACCTGTAACTTCATTGGCCAATTATTCGGGAATCACCGGATGACGGTGCAGCATTCGGATTAACAGTTCAACACAGAAGACAGAAACAATTTAGGTTTTATATTGTATTACCGATTATCACCACTATACATTAAACAACCTGCAATTTGTTATCAGAAGGCTATGAGTAATGTTGGGATAAAAAAATAATGTCCTTGGCTCAGTAGTAAACAAGACTGATTCACACGAACTATGATTATGAATGCAAAAATGGAAAAGGTACACAACTTACAACGATTAAGTGCTTCTTGAATGACCTTGTTTTAAATTTAATCTTGTAAAGTACTATGTTGAGTCATAAATTTATCTTGGCGACAATCGCCAGACAGTGTGTGTCAACGTGTTGAGGATTAAAACGGGATGTACACCAAAGGTGAATCATTTAAAAATATTACATCATTTTTGTCGATAAAACAATCGATAAGATTGATGTCTTATAAGATTTGATGTCTTATCGAAAAGCATAAAAGTAAGGCATTGTTTAAGTGTACGAGTAATTGTATATAAGAATTTTTTTGTATTTTAAGGCGAAAAGCACATTGAGGCTATTATCGCCTCCCTAAATGTAAGTGTGAGTGTAAAGTGTTAAAGTCGTAAGTGTAGTTGTGTAAGTGTAAGTGTGTGTTAGACTCGGGTACCGCGATGGACGTTTATCGCGGTACCCGAGTTAACACACGCGCGCGCGCGCGCGCGCACACACACACACACACACACACACACACACACACACACACACACACACTTACAACAAGAAATAACTTGCTAGGCCTAAATCTATTTCTCCAAAAGCTGATGTTTAGAATTGCAATTTCACTATTTTAAATTTCATACATTATCCTACGCATATACTAATGCATATTTTTGCTTTACATATAGGCTACATTTTTATTTGTTAGAAAATTCAATATAAAAAAACATTAAAATAAGCTTAGAATCCTTTTGTCATGTTGTATTACTCAAGATTGTGTAATTGTATTAAAATAAGTGTTAAACTTAATTTGCAACGAAATTTTTATTGTCTACACAATATTGTATAATTGTTTTAGAGTTTATTCCTACTGTGTTAAATGTTGTAGCACGTAAAAAATTCGTTCAACATTTTCAAAATGGCGGCTATTTCAAATCTTTAAGTTTCATATCTAAGTTTCAAATCTATTCAAAATTCATATAAGTTTTTTAAGAAGCTGTTTTCATCATCGTAATCAGCGATAAAAACTGCATATATTGGTATTTTGGATTTTCAAATTCAGTCGAAATTAAGATATTTTATTTGACAGCGATGTGGGTTCATATTTGTATTTTCAATGTAGCCTAATTAAAAATTTCATATGAATATTTTTGCTGATTATTAAGCGTTAAAGGTTCAGAAAGATTATTTCAGGAGGTCTTGTGTTACACGTTTACACTATCGCTGTATAAAGTTAAATAAAAATATTTTTCTCTCGGAATTGGAGAAATGTGGGACTGCAATAGACACCTAACATTTGAGGAATGTTTTGTATATAATTGTTTCAAGGAAGTAATTTAATTATTCATAAGAAACACTCCACGCTATATAAATAGCCTTGTTTTATGACAGTCGACACTCAATAAGTTTGTTATTAATAAAATTAAATTTATTTTTAGTCTAATCTGTTACTCAAGTAGTATTATCTGCTGGACTTAATCTTTTCCAAGATTTACTTACCCTACATTTATCTTTGTAAATGATTCAATAAATGCAAAGAAAGTTAAAAAAACAAGTTGTACAATAAATTTTAAAAAAGCAATACTAAAAAACAGTAAATTTATTTTTACCTTCCTGCTTGTAGCACAAACTTTTACAGCAAAAGTACTTTAAAAAATTGAAATGCAAGCACTCGTAGAAAAAGAATGTGTTACCATTTTTTCAGGGCGTTTATCGAGAAAAAAAGGGCTTCAAACTATCACTTTTGAAAAATGATTGGCTAACTACATAGTCTTATAGACTACTATAATCTACTCGTAAAATTTCATCGAATCGGTCAATTCGTTTAGTTTTTAGACGTACTACATATCAAAACAAAATCCTTTTTTGCGGTGACGGCTTATTTGTTTATTTACAAAAATCTTAAACGTTTTTATTTTTTTCAGTAACTATACACTGTCTCTACAAATGTATGGAGATATAGACAAGAATACAGTTTTAAATAGCCTTTTCTTAGAAAGTATATTTCTATATACTGTGAGCTACTCAGTGGGTTGTTGGAACTTATTTAGGGACACCAATCTGCTAAACTAGGTATTTTAAGAGGTAAGTTGTACAATAGCAACTTTGTTGTTGTTGATCGCAGTGCCTGGGGTTGGAAATTATGTAATAACAAAATAAAATCAAGAGTTATCGAATTAAAGGTTTAGTAAGTACAATAAGCGCGGCACACAGCTGTCTCGCTGGTATGATGGAAGAGAATTACAAGAAATGATTTTTCATCTTACCCTCTTTTTGAAAATATAATTATGGCCTATTACCATCAGTAACAGTACTCAAATTTGAGGAACATGTTAGCTGTTTACGTATAAACTTCGAAATTGCACTTAAATTATGAAAATAAATCCTGACCGCCACCAAATTATATTCAAAATACTAATTTTTACATGTTTTTAACGCTAAGTACGATGGTGAAATCAGATTTTTTTAAAAATATTTAAGACAAAAAAAGTTATGAATTAAAAACAATTGAAATGACCGTTATTTTTAAAACTGTTGAACGAATTTTGTTTGTTAACGAACCAACAAAGTGAAACCACCAACTTGAATCGATAACCAAAATCGATTGAAAGTTAAAAGTTTGAAATTGTAATCATAGCAAACTATTTTCTTTATTGCCAAGGTAAAACCACAACAGAATAAATACATTATTATAAATATCCTTACAGACACTCGTCTTCTGAACATTTTCTGAGTGTTTTTTGAAGTTTTGTATAGCCTAGGTCTACTGTATGCAGTTTTTTAAAAAAATACATAGGCTTATAAGAAACTATATTAAAACCTTAGGCCTAAACAATAAAATAATAAATTCTCAAAGTTTTAAAAATTATAAAAATTTTCTTTGTAATTCATATGAGAATGCGTATTTTTATTTTCCAAAATAAAACTTTTGAAAATATAAAATATTTTGTGCTGTTTAAATTTTTGCTACTTAGTAAGAAGTTCCTAGGAGTTAGTAGGCATCTGCAGTAGATATTAAAAAACTAAACCTATTCTAGTAAGGAGAAATAGGCTTTTCCGTAGAGGGTATCGAACGAGGTCAAAATATACTCAGTAGGCTACATTATTACTGTATTATACTACGTCACTCTCATATAACTTTATTTTTGGGAAACAGTTTGAGATACGAATAAATTTCACGTTGAAAATTTAATTCTTATATCTAATTTGGGTTCTATTTTTTCCATCACAAATATACGTTTAGACCTACTCTTTTTTATGCTATAAGGTAGTAAATATGGGGCAATCTTCTAGGTTAAAGACTTGATTTAAAGGTTACAGTCCTCATAGTTAAGTTTGAAGAATGAATGTGAACTTCGCAGGCGCTGTAAATCTTCGAATTTTGGTATTGCGAAAAAAAATTGATTAATCTTTACAGACGATACCACTGAAAAGATACAATTAAAAATACATCAATTAATCTATTTGTGCCACGTAACGGACCCTAAAAATGCGTCTCAGCTAAACCAGTGCATAATTTCTGCTTGGTTCAGTATTTACGACGTAGTAGAACGTCAGACAAATGCTATCTCATTTTCGTACTAGACGCAATTATTCCAATTAATTTAATTAATTAATTAAAACAAGCTGTTTTAGTCTAATCCTCTCAACAATTGCTGCAATATCTTTGTGCTAATTATTATTAATCTTAATTAAACATAAACAATGCAAAATAAATATGACAAACAATTAAATCTAATTTATAATACTGTATTGTACAATAACATGTAATGCTTAAAGTATTTCTAATGTGCGCAAGGCAAATAACCTACGTGGCCAGTCGCCGGACGACAGCAAAATATTGCATACGTGGCCTGGTAATAATCAGGTGTCGTGTGGTTGCATCATTTTCGTATATTCCCCCATATTATTCATGATTTAACTGAAATTACGTCTAATTGTTAAAAGGATTGAGTTATTAAAATGTTAAGTTAAAAACATTTTAAAATTCGTAAACTTTAAATTTTTCGATAGGGCCTAATTTTAAAATTCTTTCAAACGTCATTTTTTTAATGTTACGGATTATTATTACAGTTTTGATGGCCGTGCGCTATTTTCAATCTGTTAACGAAGACTTAATCTGTGTCGGTTATCTTGAAACTCGTAGGGGCCTACTGGTTTTTTTATAAAATTGTCCGCTTTCAGTGAATTAAAAATATCAGTAATGCTAAAACATTTCAAAACTTCACGTTTTTAAAATGATTTAAGAGCTGATTTTTTAAAATCTAAGCAAAACAGGCATGAGTTTTAGAAAGTTGTTTTCAATATTTTTGAAGCAAGTTAAAGCAAGTTAAACGAAATTCCGCAACATCAGGCTACAAAATATTGCATTTTATTTTAAAATTAAAAGTATAAAATTAAAATTTATAGTAGATTCAATTGTAATTACATAATCTGCCAAAGTAGGTCGTCGACCGGCGTTACCAGGAAAATTCATGTTACTTTGTGCATAGGAGAGGGGGAACTCCTGACGCAATAGTATACATTCTTGTACCGCGCTCTTTCGCCTCATTTGCTTGTATTTCATTCGAGAGTTACATTGTGCGAGGTTGTGTTGGTTGTTCGCAAGAGAAGTGTAATTGCGCAATCTTAATATTTCAGTGTAGTGTTGTTCTGATATTGGATCATTTATATTTACATACACGTGTTCAGCATGGAAGCATTTAAAGAGGATAATAAGCAATATTCTTGCACGTGAGTATTTTTAAGCTACTGAATTTTGAACAAATTTGTGTTTTGCAATAGGTTAATCAATGTTCTGAAGTTGTCGCTACCGGCACCAGCACGTGATTCAGTAGGTTAGGCCTAATTGGAGTTTAATTAATTCATATTAAATTTAATAATAATATAATTTAATTTAAATTTATGTTGGCTACTATTTTGAAGTCAAAATTATGTCCCTTTTGGTAAATTTGAAATAGTCCACACGTCTACATTTACCGGTACAGAATTTAAATGCGGTATTTTGCGAAGAAGTATTTTTCCGTAAGGTATCATGGTATTGCCTTAAAAAAAATATTGCATTGCAAAATAAAAAGATATTTTTTAAATTATTTTGATTTATTAAATTATTGAGGTGCAAGGATATTATTTAATTATAGCTTATTTGATTAGTCCATAAATACTATCAAAATCTACAAGGTTTTAGCAGTTCAAATAATTATTTATATATTTGAACCAATTTGGTTTCAATCGTATTATTTTCTTAACATTTTTATAAACAAAATGATAGGGCCTACTTACATTATTAAATTTTGATTTTGACTCCTGTAATTTTGTGGGGAATAATTGGCATATACATTAAAATCATTGAAATTACCTTTTTTTCTAGAGAGATTAATTCTTATCAAGGCTATTTATAACATTTAACTCAAAAAAAGTACCTATGGATAAAGTAATATAATACAAGTAGTATTGTAAGTCAAGGTCAGATAATTAACCTTCAAAAGTACAAAATGTCAGTAACTTTATTCACTTATAAAAAGGACATCTTTTGCCATAAAAGGAA
The DNA here is from genome assembly GCA_022606455.1 of Callitettix versicolor. Taxonomy (NCBI): domain Eukaryota; kingdom Metazoa; phylum Arthropoda; class Insecta; order Hemiptera; family Cercopidae; genus Callitettix; species Callitettix versicolor. Next base: position 34,984,757 of record CM040191.1, on the reverse strand, counting down.
GGTATTTTTTTTTACCTTTTTATAATTTTCTAAAAATAATTAATGGAAAATACTGTAAAGTTAAGAATTTTGGGTTGGTACATTCATAACTTGGTGCAATCTCTAGGCAAGCTAATACCTTTAGTTACAAAATATGTCAACAGTTGTACACGATTAACTAGTTATTAAGTACTAAAATAAATGAGTTATATCATTTAAAATAGTTATTGTACTTTATTACTATATAACAAGCATCCAATCTTTCCAAGTTTTTAGTTCTTAGAATTGGATTATTTAGTGAAAAATATTAAACAGATTGTACCATTTAAATTTTTGGCTGGGTGTAGTAAAAATTATAAAATACTTTCATAATATGCGACCAATAAAATTTATAAAAATGAATGAATGAATTTATTTTACATAGACTTGTAGGTACTTTATACCATAATGTTTGTTGACGTAGATATAATTCTGTATTTTTGTACAGTACCAGTATTCGAAAATTTTACAGGTCCTTGACTGAAATTAAAGATAGACCCTACTAGTAGCCTTAAAAATTAATATTATTTAATCATTTGTTAATCCAACAATTGTAACAAATTGTTACGATAATTAAAAATTTAAAACTATATCCTATAAAAAGTTTTGTTGCGATATTTAAACATAGATTACCATACTTTATTTGTTTATATTAAAAAATTCTATATTTTTGTTTTTATGTCAAGATTGATGACTTCTTGGATAAAGTCCTATAGAGACCTTATACTTGGCAGAAAATGGTCCATGTTCAAGCTTTGCTCCATTATAATTAATTCATCGGAGGTAAAGTAGATAGGTAGTTCATCACCAACAAATTAAAAATGGTGAATAATTAATTAAGCTACAAAACATTCAAAAAAACATAATGATATAGATTTTTCTCAATAAAAAAAATATTTTTATAGAAGTTTTAACACGAAATCTATTCTAAACTTCTTATATGATGGTTTTAAATTTATACTAGTGGCTGGTGAAATTCCAGTATTTTTTGACAAAGGTAATTTCTATTGATGTCTCAGCAAGAACAATAGTAAAGCCAATGGCAATCAGTGGTTTTTGGTAAATTAGTGCCAACAGTTCTGAAGAGATTTTTGCTAAGTCTTAAGAGGTTCTTTGTAAAGTCTAGTTTTTATTGATTTTATTTATCTTTTTTTATTTTAAATGAAAAGAAAGGTAGAAGCCCTCAAGCTGAAAAATGAAATGGATAACTAACAAATGGATACAGGTTGGATGCTTGTTAAATTAGGAATTAAATAAGATTTAATCTTTTTTATGATTAACATAAGCTAACTTTTTTCAGAATTATTAATTTTTTGAAACATAAATGACAATGAATATGTTGGTTGTGTGTAAGGTCATATTAAGACTTTAAAGACTGGTGTTGACCTTTAATATTGTATTAGGCTAATTCACATGTAAATATTATGTTAAAAATATTTAAAAATTATTATAATAAATTTCTTCATTTCAAATATTTTATCAATCCTCAAAACAAATTTGATCATTCTAACTTTAAACCATACAATATGTGAAACTAATTGAATTGTATTTTTTTTTGCAGATATTTGAAGCGAATTGAACATGCTGTGAGTTCATTGGTAGATATTGCTCACGATGAAAAAAGAATAACTTGTGGATTAGTGCCAGCCATAAGAATACTTCAAACAAAGCCACAAGATGTGTTGTTTTGTATTCTACCTTATATGGAGAAATTTGATTCAGCCAAGCATATTCAGTATGTCCTTCTTCAAGCTTTTTGCAATGAACATCAAATTGCAATAATCAATGTAAGTATAAAAGTAAATATTTGACAGATAGTTATACTGTATTTAATTAGTAACAATTACCATTATGTCTGTCACAATATCAGTTGCTTATTTTTCTTATAAGAATTTGCTAAATGTAGCATCTTGATATTTGACCTTGTGTTACATTAATAATGATGTAAACATTGACCTTAATTATCAATTAATTATTTGCTTGCTGAGATAAGCCGATGAGGTTTATATGCCTGTATTTATGCAGTAATGGAACAGCCTACATTTTATAGAAAAATACCATTTATCTCACATCTGTAAATTTTAAAATGTTAGTAGGCTACATTAGTTTTGTTTTGTAAATACTGTTTATTTTTACATGATTACGTAGTTTAACTTAATGATTTAGCTCATTTATTTAAGCTAAATATTAGTTCGTTCAATCATGTTTTTAAGAAATTCATTTTATGTAGCCTATTTAATTCTTATCTCTTATTTTGATGATCAAGGTCTAATAATGATATACTTAATGTTGCAGGTTGACAGTACAGAAAACCTGCAGAAATTAGTAAACGCACCTGATTGCAGCTGTATATTGATACACAGAAATATGCATCATATTTTATGTCTAGAAGTGGAATTGGACAGAATATTTCGTTCAGATTCTTTCACTTCGCCACCAGTGTTTAAATTACCTGCAAAGTGAAGTTACTTTCCTGATCAGTGTAAGAATTACTTAATACTTTTTTGTTTTTATTCAGTTGTTTAATATAATGATGTTTTTGTTTAGCATTCACCTGTTTGTTATGTTCATGTATATTTAGATTACTGTTTTAAATATTTTTAGCAGTTCTGTTTTCTAAAAATCTTGTATGGAATAGTTCTGTTTTGATTTGTAATTATGAAGTATGTGTCATTTAAGTTAACACAGTATTAGTAATTGGGTGGCATATTGGTATATTAATTTGTATAGTAACTTATAAATTTAAAAATGGGAATGATTGTAAAAATATTATATCTGCAATAATTTACAAAAGAAATGTAAATATTTTTTTTCATACATATAAATTCAACATTAAAAAAACAATTCATTTTATGAATGTAATTATAATCACAGCATATATTAGTCTGGATAGGCAACTTTTTTTTTCTTTTTTTTTTTTTTTAACATCCGATTATTGCAGACGATGGGAAGAAGTATGTGGTTAATTTAAAAAATAAATAAATAAAAATAAAGAAATAAATAAAATAAAAATAAATCAATAAATAAAAAAAAATAATGGCTTTATTTGAGTATTGAACATTTTTTTTGTCTAGTATTGATTATAAATGAATACTTCCAATTATTATGAATATAACTTTCTTAAACAAGCAAACAAAGCTAATTTTTATTACAACTAGCTAAGTATAAACATACCTATTAATTATTTTTTTACAAAATTTAAAATGTTTTGCCATTTAAAAATGTAGTATTTGTTTGGTGCAGATGGACGGTAACTACTTGAAAAGTTTATCTGAAACTGGGCATGCAATGCAGCAACTTCGCAGCTTACAATTGTACTGCAGACAGTCACAAAGAATTTTGCTAATGTTAGCAAATTATACTGCAGGCAGTCAAAAAGAAGTTCGCAAATATTAGCAGACGTACTGCAGGCAGTCAACAAAATGTTGTTAATATAAGTAGACTTGAATAAAGATGAAGCAGTTCTTGGTCACTGGTTATTATCTAACTTCTCATTGCATATTGATGTATATTTTGTTATATAATATCTCTTTGTGTTCAAGAGATCTGAAATTTTTAAGTAAAGTTAACATTTTAACTTACTATTGTATTATACCTTATTATTAATTTTATGTTGATGAAATTTGTATTAATATGAATAAAGTTATTGTTTGTCTTATATTTATTTGTTTATTTATTATAGATACCTAAACATAAATATATCTATAAAGTTTTCATGGTCTAGTGGCTCGTCCCTAATGCTTTTTGCTTCATAAGTGCAAGGTCTTGAGTTCAATCTCTTAGTGGGGCTTGAGTGTTTATACTGTGATGCAAAAATGTGATAGGTAAGCCTAGTAATCCTTGTTGGATGGTACCCTAGGGCTGGGAATCAAATGTGTTAACCATGTACCCCCCCCCCTTAAAGAGACATGCCTTCAATGAACTGTTTTGGTAGTGCACAGGATTTATTTATTTTTTTGTTTTTATTTTTTTCATTTATTTATGAAAATCAACTCATATTATTCATATTAATAAATAGATGGAAAAAATAATGTTTCTTATTTTTAGTACACTAAAATATTGATAAAAATTGCATTGTTTCTGAAAATAAATTAATGAATCAACAGAATGTACTTAACTAAAAAAAAACGTTTACTATGTTGATTCAATGTTCATGTTTGGATATAATACAGGTTTACCAAGTATCCCGATTCCTTGTGGGGAAAATAAGTTGTCCACCAAAATAACCAGAGAATGAAAAATGTGGTTGGATGATCTGTTTACTTTATAAACTTGTGAATTTGTAAAACCGTAAAATAAATATAGTAAAACCAACAATTCTTTAGACCAGTCGTTGTTGGGGTTAGACAAACTGTAAAAG
>CM040191.1:34270379-34377879 GCA_022606455.1 Callitettix versicolor | reverse complement strand
ATGGCAGCAGTTTGTTATGTATTGACAATTCTGACCTTCCAATCAGCCAGTGCATTTCTTCAGTTGGATGCCTAGTTGTTTGCTTTTTTATTAGTGTTCCTTCCAGTCTAGCTTGGCGTTAAGAGCATGCGAAGGTCTATGTCGATTAACGTAGACCATAATCATAATTCCTATTTGTAAAATTTATATGTAAAGATTTGGTGTCATTAAGCTTGATGCGCCATTTTTTAGTCCAAGAACAAATTTGAAATGAACGAAATTTACTTTTAATAAGTAAAATTTTATAAACCAAACAAAACTTAGCTTTTTCGAATCGCAAATGTCTTTTAACTCAAATTTTTTTCACTAATTTGAGTGAAGAATCTTCATTTGACTAATTTTTATAAATTAATCCGATTTTTTTATTAACCTGGTTATTTCGCTCAAACAATTGAATGTGGTAAAGTTTGTTTTAATGTTCGGCACCAGATATTAAATCGGGTATTCCGATTTACAATTTTGCCGATGCATGTTTTAACGCAGAAGAAAAGAAAACCGTTCGACGGCAGTGTAAAGTAAATAAAGTTTTCGCGCGGGCGCGATGTCTTTGAAGTCCAAGGTGTCCGTGATTATAATTAAGGATAATTATCCGTTCGTTTGGACGGCAAATATTTGTACAGCCCGAACCCTAGTATTTTCACAGGGCAGGCTCTCGCCTCCATTGCCTCGGTACATAATAACACATATTTTCGCTTACAATTTGTGTGCCCTCTGTTAGAGAGAGAGTGAGAAGGGAAACCAGATTGTATTTGAAGGCTCGAAAAACCGACACTAAAGTATAGGCAGGCACTTATTTTGAAATCTTGCTAGCCTCGAGCACCGCTAGGCCGCGGCCGGTTCACAAGTAGGCGGTATGCGGTATCTAGCCGCTATTTGTCACTTCGCCTCTAGACTGTTATTCGTAAATGATTTGAGAATACACATTCGAAATACAATTCATTATTTAATACGGTCGTCGTAAGAACCAAACGTCACTGATGACGTCAGCGCATATGCATACGGTACTTGAAATAATATTTCAGCAAAAAAACATCTTTTCACAATTTTTTATTTTACTAGAAAGGTAATAATAAAACGAAAATAGAACTCGTAAGATTTAGAAATTTATTTTCAAAATAAAAATACACGAAGCATCGACTGTCCAGACACATTAGGGAGGTTGGTAGGCTGCATTTATGCACCAGATGTCAAATTTTCCCTAATTGTCTTCAGCAAAACGCATTTGATCATGTATAATAAACAGTCTGCAAGGATTCATTTTTGTATTTTGTGATTTATAATGAACATTAAAGTAGCTTGCATTTATTCTATCTGCATAACTTTGTCAAGCTTATTATTTAAATTTGAGTATAATATGTAAAGCCAGTTTTAATGATTTTTAAACTATTAATACTTTCCATTACCATTAGAGTTTTCGACGAGAAGGCTACCATTACACATTGGTGTAACTAAAGTTGTGGATGACGATGACCAAGGGAGAAACTCTGTTAGGCTACTCTGGGACAATACTCCAGGCAGAAGTAAATTCTGTGTTTGTCGTGTAAAGATCATTGCTCTGCCCCTGGAAAACCAAGTTATTTACATTAGATACAAGGGTTAAGGATAATGAAGAAGAATACAGACTGGCTGGATTGGAATCGGTATTTAAGTTCGTTGGACCGAAACCCGCCATTAGGGATTTTCTGTATCTGGCTTGATCTTTCAATAGGTGAGTCAGCAATCAATACTAAAAAGATGGAACAACCTTAGAAAGCAATCCAAAAGTAAACGTCTTTTAAAAAGGTCTAGGAGGAAAACAAATAACAGTATTGGTCTTGGGAAAAGGGCAATCAGGAAAACCATGAGACTCATTACAAGGCTCTGGTAAACGTCTTTTAAAAAGGTCTAGGAGGAATTCAAAGAACAGTATTGATCTTGGGAAAAGGGCAACTCAGGAAAACCATGAGACTCATTACAAGGCTCTGGTAAACGTCTTTTAAAAAGGTCTAGGAGGAATTCAAAGAACAGTATTGGTCTTGGGAAAAGGGCAACTCAGGAAAACCATGAGACTCATTACAAGGCTCTGGTAAACGTCTTTTAAAAAGGTCTAGGAGGAATTCAAAGAACAGTATTGGTCTTGGGAAAAGGGCAACTCAGGAAAACCATGAGACTCATTACAAGGCTCTGGTAAACGTCTTTTAAAAAGGTCTAGGAGGAATTCAAAGAACAGTATTGATCTTGGGGAAAAGGACAACTCAGGAAAACCACGAGACTCATTACAAGGCACTGGTAAACGTCGTTTATATAGGTCTAGGAAGAATTCGAAGAACAGTATTGATTTTGGGGAAAAGGACAACTCAGGAAAACCATGAGACGCATTACAAGGCACTGGTAAACGTTTTTTAAATAGGTTTAGGAGGAATTCGAAGAACAGTATTGATCTTGAGTAAAGGACAACTCAGGAAAACCACGAGACCATTACAGGGCACTGTTTTTTGAAGCTGCACATGTATATGATAAGAAGGTATCATGGAGAAACAGTGTGTAGGTTTTACAGAAAGGAAAAGGACATTCAGGTCACATAGTCTGACTGTGAGGTTCTTGTTAACAAGAGGCAAAGGGTGTTTGGTTACCAGGAACCTGAAGACCTCTAACAGATTGAGTTAGTCAGTGGACTGTTAAAACTCATTGAGGACAGCAGTCTACTGAAGTAGAATTCCAGAGGCTTAGTTGCACAATAGGTCACCAGATAGCAGTGGCAGGTGCTACGAAATCTTTTAACCTCTAGTAAACCTAATCTAAGTCTAATCTAGAATTGTCGATACATCTCTGGAATAAACAAGTAAGTTTTTTGTTCAGTTAAGTCAACTATTTGATTAACAGTGATATTTGCTTTGAAGCCTTTAGTTTATACTTTATCATTCGATTTTATTTTGCCAGTTTTGTTGACTTAATTTTTTCTTAAAAGAATGTTCATAAAACATAATTCATAAACGTCTCTACGTTACTCATGTGTTTAGTTAATTTTAAATGAGTTTTAATCCGTGAAAAGGTCTATTATTCTGTTGTATTAGGGTTCGCGTACAATATTCAAAATTCAAATATGTTTACCGAATACAAACATGGCTACTTGGGAGTTTTGTGGTCTACAATTCAGACATTTTGATTCTGTACAAACTAATTAGTCAACTTATGAACGATATCCATATGCTGTGGAAAGTATTTCAGTCGTATACAAATTTCGATTTGTCAGTTTCAGCAGATCTTTACGGTTCAAGTTCTGGATGAACTGTATGTTTGTGGCTATGTTCAAACTTCAAAAATTGATCGTAAAATTAAAAAGAAAATGTTCTTGTCGGTAATCAAAGTCCATTTTGATTTTTCAAATTTATTAACTTTATTTTTTGCAAATTTTGTACACTTACTTAAGAAAAATCATGATTTTACATTTACGATGTAGGCCCCTATGTATGAAATCAGTTGAATAGTTTTTGAAGAAATCGGTTTTCTTAGATTGTCACCATTTTTTTATCGATAACTGTTCTAGACCAATGAGTGGCATACTCAACGTGATTATTTATTTAAGAGTTTTTTTGTGGTATTACTATATTATTTTTGCTTTAACCTATACATAGTGAATACATAAAACTACACTTTTGGACTTGAACTAGCCTATCGATCTTAATTCGTAAAAAGACTTCTGGAAAAGCGAAACTGTTTTTTTTCTGTACAGTATTCTAAAAACATTTGTATGACTTTATGCATTCGATTTCGTGTTTTTGCAACTTCAATTATGATATTTTAAATTATTTATTTAAAACATTTTTTTGTAGATTTTTATTTTAAATAATTTATAAGCCTACACAGTTAACACGTAGGCTATTTATGTATATGTTTTATGGATTTTTGATTTTATTACACTCTGTATTAGTTCAATTGTTACGCCAATGATAGGACTATATTCTAATGCGTAGGATTCGTTATCAACGCATTTTGTGCTTTCTTTCCCCAATTGATTTTGTGTATTGTTTCCGTTCTCTTATCTTTTCCTCCTTTAAAGTGGCTAAACGCCAAGTAAATATCACTCCATTTTGATTCCTCTTTCTGCTTCTCTCTTTTTCATATGTCTTTCAGTTCTTCAGCCCATTTCTTTCCGGCTGAAAGAAGTTTCTTTTAAGGCCTATCATCAGTTTCTTGAACCATCTGAATTACGCACTGTATTTTTTAAAAAAGTATTACTTTTATTAATTGCTTGAGTTCATCAAGAATCATAAGATTGGTTCTAATTAAAATATCTACCTCTTACAGTTCTACAAGAACCATTACTTTGTTAATGGTGTTCGAAATTCATCTCTAGGCTATTCAAGCAGTCACTGTCGTTAATTTCAAGTCTAGATTTGATAGCCAGAAGATAGATTTTGAAATTATTTCTAAATTGTTGTTTAAATGTTAATTTTAGTTTTACTTAGATTAATATTCAGATTTCCTTTTATTTTACATTAAGTATATGTTTCTTGAAAGAGTTGAATAAAATTATTATTATTACGCGAAAGAATGAACTGATAATGTTTTTATATTTCTAATTAATCCGATTTTATCCAAAGCAAAGCATAGTGCATACTAACAAACAATGCCGGTATTGCATACGTAATACAATCTAAACAAAATGGCAGTTTTAGAACAAATTACGTGTAATTTACGCGATAAAATCAAATATTTATATATTAAAAACCGCAGCGATGTTCAAACATGCAATTATATTTGTAATAACGTGAAAACACATGTTTTATCTGATTGTCGGCCAAGATCCGAGTCGTCCTTGATCTGTGCGCAGACCGGAATGTTCTATGCAAATGTATGCATTTCCTGTTTGCTCGAGCTATTACATCTGACAGTGATTGTTAAACAGTGACTTTCATTGTTTTTATTGAATTGAGGAATCCGATTTGCAAACTTAACTCACATGGTAGCTTGTAAGGCCACACATAAAAATTAAGATTAGGAAGTTGTCGCGATGGTGACTGTCTAACAGTCTAAATTCCTCAAAATCGGCTTCACAGAATTTGTTTGGATTTTGAATCTAGGATCATTTAATTCTCATTTTATTTACAGCAACATTTCAGATAAAAGAAAGATACAATTTATTTAAAAAATGAGGAAAAAGGAATCCTTCCCATAGGTTTTTTGTTTTGTTAAAGAAAATCAAAGATGTAATACATTAAATGTTTTAACTACGAGTATGTAACATATTTTTTTTAAATGAGTGTTTCTTGAATGATCAGTTGTCAATGAATACAAAATCTATAGAGCTAAGCCTAGGACTCGGTGGTCGATGTCTCTAAAGCACCAAAGTCTTCTGCATCTCTGGACTGCGCACATCGAACTGTTCGAGCAACAGTTACTCCCGTTGCTGACGTAAAAAAAAAATTGAGCCGCCTCGGTGGCCTAGTGGATAGCGTGCTGGGCTTTCACCCCGAGGACCCGGGTTCGATTCCCGGCCAGGGCTTGGCATTTTCATAAGCAATAAATCATCCCATAGTCTGCATTGGCCCAAGTGTGCACAATAGTCGGACGTTAAACACTAAAAAAAAAAAAAAATTGTGTAGGCCTTCATCAAACAGGGAGTAAAATGTTGAAAAAGATGTTTGCGGAACGCACTGCCATTGGTTATAATGTTTTCAGCATCTCTCTCTCTCTCTCTCTCTCTCTCTCTCTCTATATATATATATATATATATATATATATATATATATATATATATATATATATATATATATATCCGTATCTGTTCCTATCCTATATGTTAACGATACCAGTTTCGCTTTAGCACAGTCAATAAATAGTACGAACATCTGGCACAAACTTTCTCTTATTCAATTGAATATTAAATAAAATCATCGAATTAAGCAAAACTAAATTGTTTACATTCTTAAATAGGGCAAACGCAAATAAAATTTATATTCGTTGCCTCTCCAACGTTTTATTTCAATAAATAACTAAAGTTATTGACAAATTGTGCATAAGCTGTGCTAAACGACTGTGACTCCGCCTGAGCTATGTTTACTCGCGGCACGCAGCACTGTGAACAGGTCTTACGTTGCCGCTCTGTTATTTGGAGCGTTGTTTGAAGCTGCTAATAATTATTAGCGGTTGAGGCAGGTAACAAGAATGGGCGTGGCTGCAGCTGCCTAGCCGCTCGGCAGCCTAATAGCGACCCCCCCACCTTGTCACCCCCTAAATTAACAAATTTGGATAACTATTTTACGGGAATTAATTTTATTACATAACCCTAATTTTTAACAGATTTTCTTACAGGAAATCTTACGTATTAAAGCGATAAATTTTGCTTTATAAAGATTCAGAAAATGAAACAGTCATATAATTTTTAAGTAATAAAAGTACACAACTGATTGTAATTAATGTTTTTAGGGACGTTGTTAGGCCTATTCTCTTTTAGCCTACAAATGAAAATCATCTGTTTCAAAATGAAAATGTTATAAAGTTAAGCGAAAATAGACCATCGGTTGAATGTGTGGGGCGGGTATCAGATAGGCTACATCATCCCCCTAGTAGGGGTGTGAAATCTAAATGTAGACAGATATTAATACTGTAATTTGTTCCTTTCACCAACGTTTACAAGTAAACTGGTTTTCTTCAGGAAATTTTGAAAGGAGCCATTACGGTAAGAAAACAGCCCGAGACTGGGATACATGAAATGTACACCAAATCTATCCTTTATAATAAGCTGGGTTTTTAAACACCGTAAAAATATTACCATGTGATAATTAATGTAGCCACGTGACCAGTAATAGGCCTAATTATTAGTAGTAATATATTATACTATGTAGATACTGCCTTATAAAAATTTGCTTTCCTAAGTAAAACGGTACAAAAAATTTTTTTGGCGCCTTGAACTGACGTAGGCTATCAGTTTCTATTGGATCGAGTTGTGTTAGGTTAGCAATAGTTGAACGAAATGTTCCATCCTTTTTGCACTATACTTTAACATTATTACATATAGGCCTACTAGTCTACAATTTTGTCTCAGATTTTTACGAAATTGGAAAAACAGAAAAGAGAAAGAGAGAGGGAGAGGAGAGAGAAATACAAACACAGACACATATCCAGACAGGCGACCAGGTATCCCTCTTTCTTACTCTAGGTACTTTGAAACTGACATCGATCAAAATCTCTTTTTCATGATCACTATTCTTTCTTTATAACTTACTTGGTACAGTAAACATTTTTTTTAAATAAAATTATTATGTAGGTCTATTACAAGTGCAATTATTGATTTATAAAATTTATGTAGTAAAACTGAAAATCTTGCTTTGCCCTAATTAGGTAGGCACACTTCCAAAAACGTTTACTTTCAGAGAAAATTTCAGAAACTTGGCATGACACGACAGATGGAGATGAAATTTGACAGATAACATGACCGCTTAACTGCCCAGCTGATCTCTTTATCCCGGTTTGCAGATGAAATAAGACAGGTAAAACTTAGCTTCAGTCTGCAACTCGAATGAAATTGTACATTTGTTGGATTTCAATACAATCTTTTCTACAAGTTTTGTAGTACAAGTATAACTTTCTATTACTATGGGAAAATGTGTTCATGGTAATTCGTTTTAACTGAGGTAACGTTTTGTGCGATTCTTATAATGGTTATGGATCCCGTTGGGAGGTTTCATTTTACACTCCAAATGTTAGTTGTCTAACGTTGTTGAACCTAACGTTGTCTTCAACTCGACCTTTCAGGATGTGATGTGTTGTTTGGTGTGGAGTGTTTGTTGGCCAGTTTTGGTCAAACGCATTGGCCGATTGTTTTGAAATTTGATAAGGAGGCCTAAACTACTTATGTGTAAGATTTTTTCTTATTCATTTCATTTTCAAGATGGCGGCCTCTTATTTACAATAAAGAGTGTATGCACTTTTAGCCAAACGCATTGACCGATTGTTTTGAAATTTGTTACGAAGGTACCTTGTATAAAGCCCAAAAAACGTACATGAAATATGTTTTCCTATTTATTACTATTTCAAGATGGCGGTATCTGACGAGCATACACAGTTTTAAACGCATTAGCCTATTTTCGAAAATTGTTATGAAGGTAATTTGTATGCACAAAGCCAGAAAGACGTACGTGCAATATTTTTTCCAATTCACTTACGTTTCAATATGGCGAACTCTAATTCAACATTAAGAGTGTAGTTGCTGGTTATTTCCTGTAATTCTGGAACGACCAAACCTATCATAATTTGCTCGTTTCAAGGAAAAATAGCGTACAATTTTCAATAAAGTTGGTCCGGTAAAAGTTTTCGTAACTATTACCTTTACCGGTTAAATTGGCGGAAAAAGTTACGAGCGCTATCGTGGAGTACGCTCTGTATACACTGCGAGGTCTTCTGTTCATTGAACTACTAGTAATAGTAGTTCAAAAGTACTATGTTCAGTATAATAATCTGCCTTCCCTAGCTTCATCAATTCTTCTTTCGTTGAAGCGTTTCGGAGAACCTCTATCTTCAAAAACTATTTCTATACTGGTCACCAATATTATAGCTCGTCGTATTTATAACTTTCTACCTCGTACCCCTTCTCTATTTACGTGCCTGTGTTCAACACGTGTACATTAATGCGTTTAATGTATATGTGTTGAACACAGGCACGTAAATAGAGGAGGGGTACGAGGTGGAGCTAAAAAGTTATAAGTAGGACGAGCCATAATATTGGTGACCAGTATAGAAATAGTTTTTGAAGATGGAGGTTCTCCGAAACTCGTCAACGGAAGAAGAATTGACGAAGCTAGAGAAGGCAGATTATTATACTGAACATAGTGACAATAATCCTAGCAGAAAAGAAGAAGAATATAAAAAGTACTTCAGTAGTAGCCTACTTACTGTTCTTTGAACTTCTAATACTATGTAGTAACAGTCAGTTTTACTATTTACGAAAATATTTAATTTCTGTGAATTAGGAGTTTCCGATTTATATGATATTCTGCTTTATGTGAACTTGTGAATACTGCGCGTGTGTGATTACCTTTTGCCTTCACGCTATACATGTCACGCTACGGATGAGTATGATCCGCTGGTGAGCGTATGCAGCTGCTAGGAGCCTGAAGAGATCAGTGAGCATTTATTTTGCTTTTTCTTTACAAGAACGTTTAAGAATATTAAAAGAAAATACTTTTAAATTGGTTTTTTACAAATACAATTTTGCACAATTTGTTTTAACAAACTATTTAGTTGGGGACGTAAGTTTTTTGTCTTAATAAATAATTTGATTGAATTATTTATGAAGAAACAATAATAGAATATATATTTGCCTCTTATTATTAAAAACATTTAATTATTGGTTTTATCACGCTGTTGTAAAGGTTTGCTATATTCCGATTTCGAAAAGTAGTAATCTAAGAAATACAATTGCTCAAAACATTTTAATAATTTTTACTAAAATCAGTATAATATAACAGCAAAATTTGCAGTAATCTAACCTGCAATAACCTACATTTGAGTTCATCTGTCAATAGATTGCTGATAATATAATTTAATTACAGATGATAAAAAGCATTAGAGCAAACTAGATGCAAACTAGCATTAGAGCAAAGCGTTCTAAAAAATGCTTCAATTTTAGAACGGAAAGTCAGAATTTAAAAGAACAACCGAGTCCGGAATATAACGACATATGAGTTGCACGTATCGTTTGGTCAAACCAAATAACTGTGTATTTTAATCGTGTAATTGTGTTTAGTGTTTGTGTCTTGTATTTTCAATGTTTTGTTTAATTATGTGACGACCTCGACAGAGGGATTTGACATTTTGTATTGCGGGCTGAAGATGAAACAGTAAGGTTTCAAAACCGCGGTAGCCTTTACGAGGTGAAACAACAGCTGTCAACGTTGATAAAACTTTGATGCGCAGTAGGCCTAAATAAACTAAGTAATTTTCACAAAAATCATGAGTTAACTCTATGTTAATGGATTAAGCTAAGTATATCAAGTCGGCAGTGTTTGCAAAGACATGTGTGCAGGGATTTTTATTATTAGAAATATTAAAAATTATTGCAGCCTTTCCACCAAGTTACCAGCATGTTATGGACTCATACCTAGCACTTAGGTGCACGGCGACTGTATGCCCCTCCCCCTTCCCTTCGACCCAATTTTTACATAAAACCTTATCATTATTCGTCAATAACCTATACAAATATACAACCTTTTAAAATTGAGGTAAATTGATAACTTAATGTGAAATTATAAATTATAGTCAAAAATACGAGCATAAAATAAGAGAGTGATAGTTAAAAATATTTTTTTTGAAATTGTTCCGCTTCTATTTAAAGTGAACCGATAAACTTTTCATTATCAACTTGCTTGCTATTGTTAAACGAATTGTATTTTTTACTCCGTAATTTTCTATCCAATTTTTTTAATAATTATTTTCCTTTATTTATTAATGATTTTTTTTTGTTGCAGCTTTGAAAATTTTGCTCTCTAGGCTCGTGCCTGATGGGAATTGTTGCCACGGTTATGCCCTATTAGGCCTACCTGCACAATGGTATCGTGCTACGGCTTGATTCCTCAATATTGCAAGTAAAAAGGCTATTTGTAATAAAAAAAAACCAAAAGGACTTTTTAGTTGGCAAAAGCAAATTGGAGACTTGCAGAAGTGCCTCTAAACAATTGGGAGTATTGACACTACCTTGTTTGTATATTAAGGCCTCTGGTCTGGCCAAACGCATTGACTGATTGTTTTGAAATTCGGTACGAAGGTATCTTGTATAAAGCCCACACAAAGCATGTGTAATATTTTTTCCTATTCACTATCGTTTCAAGATGGCGGCCTTTGATTTAACGGCGACGACTGTACTAAATTTTAATCAAACACATTGGCCTATTATTTCAAAATTTGGTAAGAAGGTACTTTGTGTAAAGTCCGAAAGACGTACGCGATTTTTTCTCACTCACTTCCGTTTCAAGATGGCAGCCTTTGATTCAACGTTGAGAGTGTAATTGGTGGTTATTTCCTGTAATACTGGCTCAATGGCAAAACCTATCGTAATTTTGACCGCTTCATAGAGAAATAGCGTAAAATTTCCAATAAAGTCGGTCCAATAACCTGTTTCATAAATATTACGATTTTCGGTTAAATTAGAGGAAATTTACGAGTGGAGTCGTGGCGCGCTCTGTATATTAATTAAAAATATTCTTTGAAGTAGAATGTTCTTTGAATTACTAGTATTAATTATTAAATTATTATTATTTGTAATATAATTATAGTATTATTTGTAATTTATGAAATGTCTAAAACAATATAAAGAAATTTAAATGAAATTAAACCACTTAACACTATACGAGTATAACAGGATAAACACCAGTGTGTTTGCTTCCTGTAGGCCTAGAAGCACTTACCGAGTGTGAGTGCCCAGACGTACGGCACAAGGTACAGCGAGATATAGAAATGTGGGAGGTAATGCAAAAGTTCTCTTTATTGTCCATTGTTGTACTCTACTAGCCAGGGTGTGCAGTTAATTCACGCAAACACTTTCTAATATATTCAAACTGCATTAAACTTTATACTATTTTAATTCTCATCATGAAAGTCATAGAAAATTGATCTCCTGTATCGTATATCGTGTGTACATAAATTCCCAGTTATGTTCACACACGGTGGAAAATGAACTTTTATTACAGCTGTTATGTTAAGGCACAGATTCCTGACCACAAAATTATAAGATATAGAACACGTTTTAACAAGTTTTTTCAAATTTTCATATTTTTTTGTTAAAGCTCTAAAACGTTATTTTTTTCTCACTGAAGTGATAAAAACAATTTTTTTTAAAATATCAAAATTAAAAAGAATAAACGAAAAAATTTACACATTTGTTTTGAAAATAAAGATTGATAATTTTAAATAATATACTCAGATTTTTAACTCTGATCTGATCGTGAATCAAGGGACGAATGAAAATTTTTGATTTCTAATTAAATTAGAAAGCCGCCAAAACTGACCAAAATTATGAACGATAACATATACAAATTAAAATTTTTAACGATCCTTAAAACGTGTTCTAGAGGTCAGGATCGATGCCCATTACATGGTCTAGGCTTTACTACAATATTTATTTTGCAATACAAAATTCGCAAAAAATGGCGGTAATTATTTTATCACCACTAAATTTAGTACAATCTATTTTATGTAAAATTTCAATTTTTTTAACGTATGTGATTAAACTGTCGGAACTAATAAAGTCACTTTCTAACCACCCTGTATATTTTAAGAAAATCACAGTAAGACTACTCACCTATTAGAGCTATTGAAACAATACTCGAGTGGTTACTATTATGACCGTCAATACATTTGCGTGGTTTCTCACAGAACGATATGGTTATTGCATTAAATCGAATGCCTGAGCTGCTAAAGATGGCGGGCGTTCAGTTTAACACCCTTCCATATGGCGCGCCAAGCCTGCGTGCTGCCAGGTGTTTAACGGCGACTTCCGCGGCGACCTAACCAAATTAAAGGATATGTTGCCAACATGCGAAATGTAAAATGGCTAATTATTTCTTAAAAACCATTCCGCCACTTTAACAGCGAGTAATTCAATTTCAAATATTAATAAACGTTAATTCCTTCAATCAACATTAAAGATGAGCGTTGCCTTAATGCCTTACGTCTACAGTAGTCTACGTTTCTTCCTCACGACACGTAGTCCGTTGTCCGTCCGTCGGTAAGTCATGTGTACTGATCAGGGTCTCAACTGGTAATGTTCCTCATACTTTAATATTTAAGTATATTTTGTCTATTCTTGAAGCTATGTTGAAAACACAAATATTTATTTAGTCAACACAGTGTCCCTGCGTATTAGCAACATAGAGATGAAAGGTAGAAACTTTATTTTGAAATTTAAATCGAAGAGGTCACCAAAGTTAAGAATTTTTTTCTCACCTTATCAAATTATATACAATATATATATATATATATATATATATATATATATATATATATATATATATATATATATATACTAGCTGTTACCCGTTGCGGCTTTGCCTGCAATTATAATATAGGCAATAAAATTTATAGTCGATTTTCAAAATCAGAATAGGTCATTTCATTTTAATATATGTTACATAAATTAAATGTAAATGTAAATATACTATTTACAATATTATACGATTTATGGTTTTCGGCCAAGAAATATACATTTTTGCTACTCGATACTCTAAAACATGGCCCTGTCATATTTTAATAAAATACAGTATTATTAAAAAGTCACTATTATTCAATTAAACTGCAAAACTATTGCGTTTATCTCAGGTACCTAAACCGTGTTCATACCAAATTTAATCTCAATTGGTCCAGTAGTTAAAGTGTGATTGAATAACAAACAAATAAACAAAAACAAACTTTCAGAAATATAATATGATTACCTGTTACCCGTCATGGCTTTTCCCGCAATCGTAATATACATTAAAGATCACGCATGACCGTGTTAGGACCAACAACCGTGTCAGTTAGGTTATGGTGTATTTCTTTTTTAAAATAAAGGTTTTTAACACACCACCGTGTTAGTTAAGTTATGGAGTACTCTTTAAAAAAATTAAGGCTTTTTCCTGCATCACCGTATTATGCCCAACAACCGTGCCAGTTAGGTTCTGGAGTACTTTTTAAAAAAAAATAAAGGTTTTTTTAATACATCACCGCGTTAGGCCTAACAACCATGTTAGTTAACTTATGGAGTATTCTTTAAAAAAAATATAAACATTTTTCACGCATCACCATGTTAGGTTTAACAAACGTGTCAGTTAAGGTTAGGAGTACTCTTTAAAAAAAATTACGGTTTTTTTCACGCATCACCATGTTAGACTTAACAACCGTGTCAGTTAAGGTTTGGAGTACTCTAAAAAAATAACGGTTTTTTCACACATCGCCATGATAGGCCCAACAACCATGTCAGTTATGATATGTGGTATTATTTAAAAAAATATGAAGGTTTTTTTACGCACCACCGTGTCAGTTAGGATATGTAGCCTAGTATTCTTTAAAAAAATAAAAAATATAAAGGTTTTTTCACGCATCACCGTGTTAGGCCTAACAACCGTGTCAGTTAGGTTATGTAGTATTCTTTAAAAAAATATAAAGGTTTTTTCACTCATCACCGTGTTAGGCCTAACAACAGTGTCAATTAGGTTATGTAGTATTATTTAAAAAAATATAAAGGTTTTTTCACGCATCACTGTGTTAGGCCTAACAACCGTGTTAGTTAAGTTATGGAGTACTCTTTAAAAAAAATATAACGGTTTTTTTCATGCGTCACCTTATTAGGCCCAACAACCGTGTCAATTAGGTTATAAGTACTATTTTTAAAAAAATTAATAAAGGTTTTATAATGGATCACCGTGTTAGGTATAACAACCATTTTAGTTAGCTTATAGAGTATTCTTTTAAAAAAATATAAAGTATTTTTCACGCATTACCATGTTAGACCTAACAACCGTGTCAGTTAAGCTTTCAGTACTATTTAAAAAAAATAAAGTTTTTTTCACACATTACCGTGATAGGCCCAACAACCTTGTCAGTTAGGATATGTAGTATTCTTTAAAAAAATATAAAGGTTTTTCACGCATCACCGTGTTAGGCCTAACAACCGTGTCAATTAGGTTATGTAGTATTCTTTAAAAAATTAAAGGTTTGCTTCACACATCACCGTGATAAGCTCAACATCAGTATCAGTTATGTTATGTAGTATTCTTTAAAACAATATATAGGTTTTTTCACGCATCACTGTGTTAGGCCTAACAACCATGTCAATTAGGATATGTAGTATTCTTTAAAAAAATATAAAGGTTTTTCACGCATCACCGTGTTAGGCCTAAATACCGTGTCAATTAGGTTATGTAGTTTTCTAAAATAAAATAAAGGTTTTTTTCACACATCACCATGATTGGCCCAACAAACGTGTCAGTTGGGATATGTAGTAGTCTTTAAAAAATATAAAGGTTTTTTCACGTATCACCGTGATAGGCCCAACAACCGTGTCAGGATATATAGTAGGCTATTTTTAAAAATATAAAGGTTTTTCACGCATCACCTTGTTAGGCTTAACAACCGTGACAGTTTGGTTATGCTGTATTCTTTTAAAAAATTGGTTTCTTATCACCCAAAACCCGTGTTAGACGTATTTTTATTGTTTTACCGATTTACAACACGTTACTGATTTTCGCCGGGTAGCAATTTTGAGGTTATGTTGGTCACTTTTATTTTCGATTTTATCGTACTTCTCATGCATTCATATTTTGTATTCTTGCTTTTGGGCACATAATAAAGCATTTTAGTAACAAAAATATCGAAAAATAAGGATATGCTTCACTGCATGTTTACCATAATGTAATTACACAAATATATATACTACCTTACTATTGGCACTCTGTGTAGAGATTTTTTTACATTTAATATTGAAAATTCAACACAAAGTAACAAATTAAAGTCAGTTTTGAAAAAAATGTCAACTAAAATATTGAAAATGTTACATTAAAAGCAATAATTTTGCAATAAATAAAACACAGATTAAGATTCTTAAAATAAGATTGAATCTATCTTTATCTCAGGTACCTAAATCACATGTCCAGTAAATAACTACAGTTAACAGATGTTACAAAACTAAAAACTGATAATTATTTTGGGCTGGGTAAGTAGTATAATGACTTTTTTTAAAACGGGAATAGGCCTATATGTATCTCTGATACTTAAACCATATACGTACCAAATTTCATCTCAATTGGTCCAGTGGTTAAAGCGTGATTGAATAACAAACAAACAAACAAACACACAAACTTTCAGAAATATAATATGAATTAGATTATATATATATATATATATATATATATATTCATTTCATATTTATAATGTAGGCCTACTTAATATAACAACTTTCAAGATATAGGCATATTAACATTTAGGTAATTCATATGTTACAGTTAGTGTAATTAGAATATAAATTTGACAAAGTCGTAGGCCTATAAGTAGAACATTTTATTTGTTTATTTTTGAAGCGAATAATTTTTTACGCCGGTATGGTACATTTTTTTAATGCAGTGAAAGAGTAACGGAAGGAAACAGTGTAGAATTCATGAAACAGCTGATGGTTGAAACAGCTGGTTATCGCAGAAATGCTAGTCAGTGAGTGGCAATACGTATTACAAAATCAAGCAACTTGACCATAGATAAACTACTTAGTTCGGATACTAAAAGGCTAGAATGGAATAAATATTAAGTAAAACAATGGTGGAAGTGGAACTTTAAAATGTTAAAATAAATAAAATAAGTGAAACATAATTATTCATAAATTTTAGTAATAATAACAGAAGCTATAATTATAGGCTATACACGTACTGTATTACAGATGTTAGGTAATAATATTTAAACAGATGTTAAGTAGCACGTATTTGTGTAATATTTAGGTTACAAAATACAATTTCACGTTTTGAAGAGGTTTTTTATCGATTTTAGAAAGTTAATGCATTTCTATATACAATATTATATGATTTATGGTTTTCGGTCAAAACATATATAGATTTTGTTACTCAGCACTCTACAACAGGCGACATATAACTGACCTGTTCCCAAAAAAGCACGGAGTTCCCAAATGTATTCCTGCTACTCTTAACCTGTGACCTTGCGACTTATTGTCATTGTAAATGCCAACTTCAATGGAAACTGCAATCTTTTAAATTGAAAAGGCAGGTTGTTTGAAATTATAGAAATTTTTGAAAAACTTTCAATTAAAATCATTACATACGTAAGCTTATAGACAATAATTTGTTAATAAATAATTACTGGAATTAAGATTTTTAAAACGTAAATACATCTACGTCCACCTCAGATACCTAAACAATGTTCATTCCAAATTTCACCTCAATCGGCCCAGTAGTTATGCGTGATTGAATAACAAACAATCAAACACACAGCCAAACTTTCAGATTTATAATATATTAAAAAGTATACAATAATTAATAAAACGTCACTGTTGTACATTTAACATACCACAAAACTAAATACTAAATAAATAAGTTGGACTGGATAAGTAGCATAATGACTTTTTTTTAAACAGGAATAGATCTCTGTTCATCTCAAGTACCCAAACAATGTTCATACCAAATTTAATCACAATCGGTTCAGTAGTTAACGTGTGATTACATAACAAACAAACACACAAACTCAGAATCATAATATAATTAAGATTACCAAGAAAGGCAAAATCTGAGAGGCGAATTGAATACAAATTTAGAAGAAAATATAGATTCAACGGAATCTCAATATGATATTCACTTTTTTATTTTGATTGCCTCCAGTATCCTGTTTGAGTTTTTAGGTTGAAAAGCAAATGGAAAATTAACTATACCTGCAAAAACATAGGTATAAATTTGATAACCACTGATAGAAAAGGAGATTTGGCCATGAACTATTGCGGAAATTGGCAAACACGGATTCAAAAATATAGGCCTACTATGATTCGTTAACATAATTTGGGTATAACATTTCTATTCTGAGGAAGCAAAATCTGTTTGCTCCAATAACCTCTAATACAGTTTCAAAAAATAAAAATTAAACATTTTGTTCATCCAACTAGTCAGGCTCTCATAGAACACTGCCTAATTAAATTAACCTAAGTACAATACACTGCCTCTCTGATCTTAGCGTGCTAAACGATCGTACTGCTGCACATAAACTTCAGATGGCATTGCAGCATGACTGTGATAACTGATGACCTTTCGACCTTCGCAGGTGGACGTTGATGTACAACATAAACCTGATTGCGTCTCGAATATGACAATGGGTTTCGGCATCTGGACATCTTCACTTAACAAAGGGGTTTTAAAGTCACACTGTGCAATAAACTTGAGGGATACTTTTATGGCGAATTTTGAGTTATTATAAAATATGGTTATGAGAGAATTTTCGAATGGTTGTCAACCGCTGAAAACAAAGATTTTTGTTCTCTCTTCCTTCCCCCTCGTCTCTCTCTTTTCTCTTCCAGTTTAAGTTTATCTATTTAGTTCTATCAATTGTATTTTTATATTACGGTCAAATAAAAACCTAAATTACAAAAAGAGATAGTTATGGCCACTTACGTTTTTTAGTTGTAACTATAATTTAAAATGTTTACAATTACCATAACATTTATAAGTTAAGTACAGTTCCAAAGCTGTTTATTAATAGCTTGTATACACCTGAACATTTCTCATTTTAATTTCAAAATAAATTCTGAAATTTGTTTTCCAACACACTTCAAGTTATAAATCATATTAAGAGATTCTTCTTTATAAAAAATGTATTATTATTGTAATAAATATCAGTATAATGGACATATGTATACAAAATTCACTTTGCATTAATAAAGAATTAATTATAAAGAATTTTTGTACCAATTAAAAATCTTTTTAGGATTGTTAGTTTAATTTGCTACAAACAGTTAAATACAATCCTGGCAATCCATTTTTTATAGAAAGCTATAACGGTGTTTAGTAATGACTTTAATAAGTAAACATGAAGGGTTCTAACAGACAAAATAACTACTTACTTATAAATTATCAAATATCTACAGTTGTTGGTAAGACCAAAGGATACTGTACATTATTTTTAAAATTTAAAAGATTTTTCGGCCAATCACTTATATTTCTTTATAAAAATTACTGAGAAAATGGTGCCATAAAAATAAGTGATTCAACTAATTGATTCATTTAAACCGCTTCTCGTTGTTTCCAGATAAACTAGTTGTACAAAAACCAGTAGTATATTCTTAATTAATTGCGTGACCACCGCTCCACGACAGCGCTCATAACGTTTTCGGCTAATTTAACCGGCAGTATTTACAAAAAAATGTCTTGTACCAACTTTATTGAAAATTTTATGTTGTTTCTCCACGAAGCGGTCAAAAGTGTTGTAGGACGAGCCGTTTAGCCACTATTAGAAAAAATATTCAGAAAATACACTCGTCATCGTTAAATCTTAGGCCGCCATCTTGAAAATGAAATGAAAAAAAATATACCCACTTCGTTCGGACTTTATACAATTTTTACCCTTCTTAATAAATTTCACAACAATCAGTCAATGCGTTTGGCCGAAAATGCAAACACACACACACACACACACACACACAACACACACGTCACATAAATACATATTGAAGTGAAACAATAGCCTACTTTGTTCATTAAATTTCAATGTCTGAAAAAGTCTTGTAAGAACAGTTAAAAGAAGACTTCTACCATTAAATTAAATGGCTCTCAAACAGCAATTATTTATATTTATTTGAGTTCATTGTCACTACGCTTAACCATGTATAGGCCAGTACTGAAATTAGTTACGTTGGTCCTTAAATCATGGACAAGCTGTAACAGTTTAAAAGTCTGCAATTTTTTAGAAAAAAACTAAATTTATGAAAACAGGCTCCATGATACAGCTCATAATTTTAGTAGCCTAAATACGAAATATTATAATATGTCGTTCAGGCTTTGTTTTTTTCCATTTGGTTACTAACATTAATTGTTGCGCAGAAGTTTTGCTGTTTAGACCCTTGGAAATCATTTAGGCCAATTTTGAATAACATTTTTAGAGTCATTTCCGAAGGAAGTTTTATTTTTAGTTTTAGTTACAATTAAATTTAATTTTAGGGTTACAGATTATTAAAACTATTTAAACAATTTAAACTTACATAAAGACCGAGATCCACGTAACTGTAAATATTTTGCCGTATGAGGGTTACGCTAAATTAATACTTATTAAAGTTTACTATAAAATTTTTAAGAATATTATAATAATTGCCGTTTATAGAGAAGCGAAGAATTAAAAACAGCCTAGATGTGATTAGATGGAACTCGCGTTACACTAACGAATCTATTTTCAAGGCATCGATTCACAAAACTAATTTTCAAACAATGAAAGTTACGCTAAGTGTTTCCGCTTTCCGTGATCTAATTTATTGAGGCCACTTAAAATCGACGGATATCAGTAATTACTCAAGTTTTGGAAACAAAAGCGGCAACAGTCCAATTAAAATTTTAATTGTTCGGCTTCTCACATTTTTTGGTTCTTTAATTGTTCGGCGTTTTAAGATTATCAGAGTGTGGAAATAAATGCGAATTAATGACACCTGAAATCATAAAGGCAGGTGAAATTTAAGAAACTTTGATGTTAACTTTCTGCTGGATAATAAAGTGAGATATTTTTATGGTAATTTTGTTATATTTTTCTTTTGATATTTATTGGTTTAAAACTTTTTTCTAAGCCAATAAATTTCTCTATATTTGTGCATATACTGTAGGTTTTAAATTTCAGTACCTACACATTCCTGAATTTATTTCTATTAATATATATTTGTTAATTCTATCATACTGTTCACAGTTACTGCCGTATTTAAAAAAAAAATTATTACAATTTTTTGCTATAAAATGAACAACAAAATCCGCAATTGAGGTTAAGTTGTTTTATTAATTTGGAAGTTTTAAAGAAAAACGTGTTTTAATTTATGTTCGTTTTGTCATAGTCATAATTTAGAGGTATCTTTTATATCAAAAACAAATAAGCAACAATTTTACTTTTTCAAAAATAACACTTTAGTACATTTTTTCACTTTGTACTACCAATAACTTTCTTTATTTCAAAGATCTCAGCTTTATTGAAACGAAACTTTGGCGAGAGGAGTGAATAGAAGAGGTCTACCGAACGGAAACATGTAACGAACCAGCAAAATGTATTTCGTCTCTATTTCTGTCTCTTCCTTTTTCTTCTTCCCCTTCTATAATAATACACGCGTGTTATATGAAAACGTTGTGTTGCTTTGATTTCGGTATTTTTCCTTAGTTGAAGAACGCGTGAACGTTGTAACCTTTTGTAATACATTCGAAATTAATACAAACGTTGATAATAATTGTTGTTAATATTGCTAGTTTTTAACAACATAACCTGTAACTTATTATAGCCTATCAACTGTTCAATGAAATCAGCTGATCGTTATGAATTGATATAAAACAACTGATCTTTTACTATAACTACAGTAAATAATTTTATTTACAAACAGTTATCTGATTAGAAGTGTCGTGTGTGATTAGTAAATCAGAGACGACAACGCACTGTGAGTGGGAAGTTACAAGAATAAACACATCATTAGTTCTATCAGGCAGATCCACGGGAAGTGTGTAGTGAGGTACACTACGACGGGCGCGCGTACACACACACACACACACACACACACACACACACACACACACACACACACACACACACACACACACACACACACACACTATCAGATTGCACCTTTTAAAAACAATGATGAAAAATTTCCCAGTCAAAGTGGCGACCTCTTCAGAGAAAACATTTAATTAAAAGAACAAGGACTTCCGTACACCGGATTAATTAGCTGTGATTGTTCAGTTAGTTTTAACTGTTGATTAAAATAATTGTTTAGAAAATAAAGAAAGCTGTGCCAGAGGTTACGTTCCCATTCCGTGCTGTTTGCAACTGTAACGGAGGAAGTGTCGATGTCTCTAGCGGACAATGTTTCCGCCTAACCTGATTTAAATAAATAAATAATTTGGAAAAAGTACAGGTGTGGAACTCGGGGAGTTACCGACAGAGGTGGAGCTATTATTAATGATTGTGATTATTAATGATTATGATTGAAGGTATATTACAAATATGTTGTTTTGTTTAAATAAATAAATACGCGAACCTAGCTTAGATACTATTTATTTATAGTAAAAAATTAGTTGTTTTATACTAATTCGTAGCCGCTTCTGTGGCCTAGTTGATAGCGTACTGGGCTTTCACCCCGAGGATCCGGATTCGATTCCCGGACAGGGCTTGGCATTTTCATACGCTATAAATCATCCCATCGTTTGCATTAACCCAAGTGTGCACAATAGTCGGACGTTAAAAAAAAAAAAAAAAATGCTAATTTGTAACGATCAACTGATTTCATTGAACAGCTGATAGGCTATAATAAGTTTCATGTTATGTTATTAAAAACTAGCAATACTAACAACAATTATTATAAACGTTTGTATTAATGTCGAATGTATTATAAACCGTTACAACGTGCACGTCTTCTTCAACTAAGGAAAAATACCGAAACTAAAGCAACACAACGTTTTCATATAATACGCGTGTACTGTCGTCGAAGAGGAGGAAGAAAAAGAAAGATACAGAAATAGAGAGACGAAATTCGTTTGCTCATTTGTTAGATATTTCCCTTATTTATATTCTTCTGTTTGGCAGAATTTTTCCATTCACTCCTCTAGTCAAAGCGAAAAGCTTCGCTCCAATATACACAAATACAAAGCTATAAACTCCACTTCGTAGCTGGACACATGCACGTTGCTTAATTTACATTCGTTGTAATATGTATATCGTATATCTGTAACAAAGTTACCAATGTTCTTCTTCTTCTATCAGTGACGGTTGCGTGTGTCTTGCCTCAGGTGCTACTCGTATGCACTACAACTTATGTAGTACAATTAATTGGTTTACAATATAAACATCAACAAAGCCTGATATATATATATATATCAAAAAGCTTAGCTGAAAGCCTTTTCCTGCCAATATTTCACGTAAGTAGTTTAGAAAGTAATGTGAGAGAATCTCTTCTTCGTCAAAGTTGAAAGATTCGTAGGACTAAAGCGAAAATGTTGATGACTCATTGACCAAAAGCCATTTTTCCTTGAAGTAAAAGTGAACAGTGAGAGTAGTGCAGTTTATTTTTTTTGTCATCCGACTTCGTAAATAAATGTCGTTTAGTTGTCGCAACTTTCCTTCTTGTAACTCACTACTTCAGAAAGCCTATACTTTCTCAAACATATTCCTAGAGTAACGGAGTCAGTGGAACAGCATTCTCTGAACTGCATCCTGTTACAAACTGTCATATACTTCGTTTTCATGCAAACTGTTTTAATCAAGGATTGGATTGGGTTTGATTGGGCGTTCACTGAAGCCATCTTATTAGTAGTTCAAAGAGCAGTGATCTTCGCAGGATATTCTTAAATAATGTACAGAGCGCTCCACGACAGCGTTCGTAACTTCTCCGCGAATTTAACCGGTAAACACAATACTTACGAAAAATATTACTGGGTTAACTTTATGGGAAATTTTATGTTCTTTCTCCATGAAGTGGTCGAAATGTTTATAGGTTTGGGCGTTCGGTTATAAACAAAAAAGAAAGAAATAAACAGGAACTACAATATAAAGTTTGAAATGGAATGAATGGGGAATCTTACAATACGTGATTCGGATTGTTTATAAGTTATCTTCGTACCAAATTTCAAAACAATCGGCCAATGCGTTTAACTGCAAATGCGTACACTCGTCATCGTTAAATCTGAGGCTGCTATCTTCAAACGGAAGCAAATAGGAAACAAATCTTATACAGACGTCTTTTGGGCTTTATTTAAGATATCTTCGCACCAAATTTCAAAACAATCGGTTAATGCGTTCGCTAAAACTGCGACACTCGTTATTGTAAATCAGAAAACAGAAGTGAATGGGAAAATAATCTTATACGTTCTCGTTCCGGCTTTATGCAAGGCACCTCCTTATGAAATTTCAAAACAATCGGTTAATGCTTTTGGCCAAAACTGCGTAATCTTAAGCCGAGTGGTCGAGTTGAAACAGTGACAATCCCTTACACCCTTCAATAAGAAATTGATCTTATTGACCTTGAAATGTAAAGAATTTTGTTGCCCTAGACGTGGTGAGCTGGTTAGTCATCTCCACCCCCCCCAAGATAGTTACTTTGCAATGAACCAAAAAACGCCGTGTAGCTGCTTAAACCGAACACTGACCTTGCAGTGAATAAATGGTACAAATAATACAATATTTTAAATTAATTCCCAAAAAATCCTTTCGGCAAGAAAAAAATGTGCCTGATTCCTTCTTATACGTTTTACAAGATCGCTGGTATTAAGTAACTGAACAACGTCTAGGTTCACACGTTGGTGTAGGCGTTCCTTGTGCTTCACGGCAAATCTTTTAATTTCGTTGGCAACTGTCTCAAGTCGTGATGTATGTTGTCATTTGTGATGTACCTTGGAGCTTTCATAACTTTCTTAAGTACTTTATTCTGAAAGACCTGGATCATCCTGATGTTACTCTTCTTGGCACAGCCCCAAACCTGAATGATCCTGGTAGGTTTTAGGATTTGCTCATATAAGAGCATTGTATGAAGACAACTCAGAATGCCTTCCAAGAAGCCAATACATTTCCCTACATTTTATATTCAATTTTCTTTCTTCTTTTGAACATGCTCTTTCCGACTAAGTTTAGCGTCCAGAAACATTAAAAGATATTTTGCAGAGTCCCCATAAAGAATTACTCGAGACCAACACCGGTATTGGGACCGTTTACCCGTAAGTAAAATTGATGTGTGTTGCTTTCATCTCGTTTAATTTGATTTTCAATTTCTAAGTCCAATTGTTGACAGTTAGCAGAACGCATCAACATAAACCAGATTTTATTTTGCTTTGATTTCTGCACTACAAAGTATTACTAAAAGTTATACTCACCGGGTTTGATTGTCGGTGAAAAAAATCTATGACAGACTAAACCCATGAGTCCAAATAGTGTTTTTTTATTTGGGTTCCTATCGTCAGTGACCTACATTACTTACAATTGTGTAACAATATTATGTTTAAAAAGGCCAACCATAGCGCGACAATTAAAGCTCCTTCAGCTAGAAAAATAGGCAAAGACAAAGCGGGTATCTTATCTCTCGCGGACAATACGTAATGCGGTCATTTATACTGCACTGAATGCAATACTTTGCTTTGGTTGTTCTGGAATGTACAGAAATAGTATGCCAGTGAACAATCACCGCTGCCTAAGCCATGAATGCAGAAGGAAAACATCTCCCCCTATCACAGTGCAGTGCACATGTCATGTGATTGCATGAGTGAAGGCTATATAAAAATCACAGAAAGAAATTTAAATAACGCATAGCGTTGAATACATTGCACTTTGGTTTTTGCTGCCAAGTGCCTTGTCACCACGCGAACGTGCAAGGTTAGGTATACTATATTTTTACTTCAACCAGCCCTCGTCTGCATTTATTAAATTATCAAGACATGCTAAATATTTCCAAAAAGTAACAATTACAAAATATTTATAACAATTTAAAATTTTTAAATATACGAACATGAACCCTGACCGTTTTAAAAATTTTGTTCCGCATTTTCAACGGAATTTAAAAATTAAAATATTAATTTATGCTAACAAATAGCAATATTAAAACTTTTTGCGACAATAAACGTAACTATATGGTTTTATGCAGAATGTGAATTTGTCAATTATTCATAAAGTTGAGTGAGTTTTTACACAATTGAAATAAAACTGTTATTTTACCATAAAACCAAGCAACTTCCTTTGTGCCTGTCTAACACAATACAATTACCAGTTTTCAAAACTCTATTCCGTCAGTTTTCAAGGACTCCAAAATTTGTTTCGCCGTTTCTCAGATAAAAAAGTATTTTCAGAAATATTAATAAAATTACTTAATAGTTGGTCTCGTTGTTTTAGAACAATGCCTTAAAATTATTTTTATTTTTTCAATATCTGATTTTGTTATATATACCAACATCATTAATTTTTTCTAGTTTTCAATTTAAAAACTACAACAGTTTAATAGCAAAGAAGCACAAACAAATAATTTAACTTTTTTAAGTACGTAAATAATAGTTTATATATTTGTAGTTTAATCTTTTAAATTAAACGAAACTACTAAGTTTTCCGTATTTTTCTAACTTACATTTTAGACGCTAGAGATGCGTTACCAACAGAAAAATACTAGATTTTACCCGTGTAGCTTAGGTTACGTACAAACAATTATCTATACAGGAAACCTATTTTCTAAATAGATTCACGGTAACGAATGCAGAACAGGTTAGGTTAAATTACTGAATAAGGCGTAACATAGGCAATATGATTACTTCGGTGTATTGCCCTACATAACATAACCCCTTTGTCCGTCCCCGGTATTGATTCTTAACACTGTGTATCCTCTTTTCAACACAAAATAATTCATTTTTGTCAGTTTAATATCTGTTGATAATTGTTTATAAAGTATCATGTCACAATTTTATTGTCGTCCTACGTTACATGTGAAGGCTGTATAATCAGTACTCATATAATACAAAATTTAGTTAGCACTGGATTCTTAAAACAAATTTTGCAAAGAATTTAAACCTGATTTTTTTGTCAAAATTCACTCAATCCTATTAAAAAAAAACAAAGTTCAGGGTTCTTATTAAAACTAACGTAATCCACAATCATGTGAGTTTTGTAAGCCAGGATAATTAATCAGTGATAAAACAGGATTACAGTCAAGAGATTTGCTGTTTAGTTATACAGTGCTATTATTTTAAAGTTAAACAGTGAAGTTTATTTTATTAGATTTTTATCAGTAAAAGTGTTGCAAAACAAGTAACACTTGTACCTGAAGGAGAAAAGACCCACTTGAACTAAGATTTGTTTAGGACTCCTGTAGATTCTTTTTTATTCTATTTTTTGTATTGTTTACAATATTTAAGGGTGTTTTCTTCTGACATTGCGTAGAAAATAAACAATATTTTACAGTATATACTGGAAAATCATATTTTTTTGAAAATAATCAGCAAACCTTTAAAGTCAAAGAACACAAACCTCTGTGAGTATTCAATATCAAAAACAATATAATCATTCAGTGTAAGAATCAAAACTAACAAAATCTACAGCTGAAAAAACTCACATAATCCAAATTTGTATTAATTTTTCCCCCTTAGTTTACGCTCTTATTGGAGCACTACAATCAGTCCATACATTTCTAAGTTCAACATCGTTATTGAGAGACTAGCGTTTAAGCCTCTTCTTCCATTCCCAAAATTTCTTCATCCTGTCCGACATGGCTGCCCTTCATCAGTTATGGTACAGATCTTTCGTTCAAATGTTATTAGCTTGAATCGCAGATATTTATTCCTTAGAATCCTCTTCTCTGCTCTGCGGCATCGTCAAATTTAACTCTTCTAAATCACTCTGGATCTCTTTGAACCAATTATTCTGCGTTTTAATCTTCCATAAATAGCTAAATAGCCGTTTCACCAGTCTGGTTTCTGGAAGGCGTGCTATATGGCCGAAAAAAGCAATTCTCCTTTTCCGCATCGTGTCTATTATTGACTCACTTTCTCGATATACCATTTCATTCGGGTAGTAATATCCATTGACCATTCACTTGGTGTTTCTTATTAATTTTTTTTATTATAAATTATTAAAAATTTTGAAATATCCTTTCAAAATATTTCTTATGAATCCTATTTCTCGTTAAAAAATTTACAGTAGCCTTAACAAGTGTACAGTACATTATACACGTTTTTTTTGAATCTTCTGAAAAATCAAGTTTTTAGTTTATGCGAGTTTAGATTTAAGAGGCCTCATTTCATTAAATACATTTTGACAAATTAAAAGGTGTTATTAATCTTTCAGCAGCTAGTTTGTTTCATAGCCAAATATTTAATTTTTAAAACTCTCCATATGTTAAATAATTGTGTTTAAAAGTCGTATAAATTCACATTAAGGGTGTGCCCCTGATGAAGTAGCCTAAGTTGATTATTTGAAAAAATTGTTTTTGTTTTGGTTAGAGTTTTAAACTTCTTACTACACACAAAGTATTCATAGACTAGCCTGGAAAGAATAAGAATTGTAAGTTGTTGACAGATTTATTTGTTTTTAAGTGACCTCAGTCAAAAATGTGATTTTTAATTGGATATTTTTCCGTCTTCATTGAAACATAGGTAGTGCTCTCTCTCTCTCTCTCTCTCTCTCTCTCTCTCTCTCTCTCTCTCTCTCATTGTCTAAGTTTGTTTCTTACGGGAATTTTAAGAGTGTTATTTATAATGCATTTCTGGCTGATGTAGAATCAAAACCGTAAAGTTAATAATCTTCAATCTCAAAGAAATAGACAAGTTTACAATAAACACTTTCCAGTTTTTAAAAGACAAGTAAATAGGCTCCAGCTCCCTAGATCTGGAATGATATTCGTATAATTATAAATCAACGTGATTCTGCTTATATTAGAGTAAAAAGAACTAGATATATTAAAGACGTGGAGTTTTACAGCAGCATGAGAAATAAGATAAAGTAGAATATAAGAAATTCTAAAATTAGGAGCTCTCATACCACATTCAACAAAAATAAATCCTCACGAGTTTTGTGGACTGATGTTAAACAATTGGGTTTAGAGACAAATCAGTGTTCAAAACACACACACACACACACACACACACACACACACACACACACACACACACACACACACACACACACACACACACACACTATTTCAAAAAACTTAATGATTCCGTCTTGCAGACTAGAGTGCCAGGTTAGCTGTCAGAAACGTTTATTTACTCCTTTAGTACAACAGCAAAGAACACAAGAAGAGTTTCCTTTTCACTTATAATAACCATACACTGAACAGTTTTGTCCAGTAAATCTTTTATTGTATCCGCTTATAATTTAGGAAAATTCACTTCCAGAAGAAATTAAGACTGCTTTGGCGTCAACAAGTCATAAACTTGCTGAATGACAAGACCTCGCTTTGAGGTGTGATTGTTCATTGTTTTTCATATGAATGTATTTTCGGTTTGTAACAATTTTTGAATTGAATTTCTTATTTAGTCTTCCTTTGATATATTTTTATCTTTATTATTTCAGTATGAAACGTTATTTGTTTATAACTACCGTATATTTATTTAATTTTATAATATTTTATTTTCAATTTTTTTGATTGCGTTTACGTATTTCGATCGAATTTGTAATGTATTTGCCACCATACTTACAAAGTTTTTATTGAGGAAAAGTCTTTAGCGTTTTTGATCAATTTTGCTTTTTCCGCAGACAAAAACCCGATTTAAGAGCTATCGAAAAAAATCCAAAACATTTGTATTATTTCTCGATTGGTTAATTAAAATTGTTATTGGATGTTTTTGAAATTTGGTCATTTATGAAAATTAATAATGCAAGCTAATGTAGCACTTTAAAAAAAACAACAAAAATACAGCTGTTTCTGTTTTTTTCAATTTACGTATGATCAGTTTGTTCGATGTAAATTAGCCACAACACCTTCTTCCAAGAACTTATTTCAGTTTTAGTGTTTCTAAAACTGTAAAATTTAATTAATTTAATTAAAATTACTACATTATACAAAACTATTTAGAGACCTCAGAGAAAAACCAGCAATACTTAACAGAGTAGCTAAATTAAGATCTGCCTTCTATTTGACCCAGAACATCTACAAAAAAAATAACACGGTCATAAGTGCAAACGTAACTTACGCCTCGGAGACCCTATTTAATCTAAAGAGCCAAAATAGAACGAAGGAGCTCCAGAGAATGGAAAGGAGAGTACTCCGAACAATTATTAATAAGAAACATTTGGTGGGGGGACAGTACAGACTATTGCCGAATGCGGTCTTGTATCGGAGCAACGAGCAGCTCACTAACATTTTTAGGAAAAGAAGATTGGCCTTCTTTGGACACCTAACTCGATTACCGGAGAGTAGACTTACGAAGAGATTATTGGACTACCAACTGAAGTGTAAAGTTAAGAACAACTGGTTGAAGGAACTAGGAATAACCGGGGAGCAATTGGCAGGAAGAAGGGAAAAAGCGATCTTAAAAAGTCAGGAAACCCAATTACAGTTTAGGTAAAAACGTCCACGAAACGTAATATATTCGGAAGAACTCAGACTTCAGAGATCAATAAGATTAAAAAAAATACTGGGAAGAACGCAGAAAAACCAAAAGACTTAATTAAATTGACTGTGTGTGCTCCAATGTGGGTTTAAATATAAAAAAAAACAAAAATATTTATGAATTTAAATAAATAATGAAACTTTGAACAGAATATGATAAAACGATTGTTAGGCAATAGGCCTATACCGATTTCAGGGAGTATTCGTGGTTTATAAACCAGATAGTTACTTGAACAAATATCAAAATATATGTCTACAGTAAGAGCGCTAAATTCGGACCCCACCCGGTAATTGGGACCCCTTGTGTATTTTCGTAAATCCTGTAGCCGAGCGGGGGCTAACGTAAACCCTGCTTTACTGTTACCGGACATTGAGGCTCCGCCATTGTTCCGTTACTTGCTCTCAGTCTTGCCTAACTTTAGTGTTTTTGTTTTTGTGACTTCTCGAATATTCCTAGTGTTTCCTGTGTTGAGGTAAGCATTTAATACTTCTGTAGAGTACAGTGTAGTTGTTGTCAAGTTTAAGGTGATGTACAACCAATTCTAACATGTAGATTTTTAGCTAGGTTAGTTTTAATTTGAACATTTTATTTTCTAATTCGGACCTCTTTCAATTTTTAATTCTCATTCGGACCCCTTTTATTGCTCATTCGGACCCCTCGGTTACACTTCTGAATTATTACAACATTAATACTGTAGGTTGTTACTGTAGGTTGTGTTTTTTTAGATAAAAAACCATGCTTAAGACTCTCAAAGGAAATGCCAAGGACAAATACCAAAGGATGAATCCGATGCAACGTGCATGTTCTACAACGAACAATGGTCCAATTCAGTGAGGGCAGAACTGTGGATTGTCTTATGTGTCAGTGTTGGGCACATGTTGATTGTACCATCACGGAAACAGATGATTACATAGGCCTATGTGATTATTGCGAATAAATTACTTTCAAAGTTCGAAAGTCCACCTTTTCAATTAAAAATGTAGCTCATTTAGTCTAATTATTGTATAAATTTCATTTATAAATTAGATATAACACAATAATTTATATATCATGATTTCATGTTAGTTAAAATAAAGTCAATTAAAATAAATTTATGTTTATTACAATTTGCGTTGTTTTTAATACAAACCATGATTAATCGATTTCTAGGGGGTCCAAAATCTAAGGGAAAAGGGGGGTCCGAATTTAGAGCACTTTTTCATAAGTGCCTATTTTGTACACTTTTGAAAAACGTAAACAAAATCATACAACAAATTTATTTTTAATGTGTAAGACTAAGAGACGTTACTCCAAACAGATGTAGGGTTGTTGTTTTTTGTTTATATTGTAATTTGTAGTGCACTAATTTAAAAGATATTACGAAAAAAACCAATTGGGGTCATAATTTACCGCTTTTACTCTATGTTTTAATTGGCATTTACTTATTTTTTATTTACATCTGTTTTGATAAACGAATCGTACATAAGAAAGTTAGTATTGTACCGTTTATTAAAAATGAATTTCGAAAACACAGATCCAATAACAAACTCGTCATGCAGAATTTTTTTTTCAACGATTGACCAGACCGGACTGCGCATGCGCAGGTTTTGTTCAGTTATTCGGTACAGCGCGGTAACATCTGTTGTGTTTGCGGCAATAATTCACCAGCCATGATTACAGGCACCACTTACCTTAGGCTAATGTTACCTAATGACTCCATTCTAAATGTGTGTCACTAATCACTGTTTAATGAGACAACCGAAATGCGCCGAACAATCTGTTACAGTTGGCGGACAACGTGCATGTAAAACTGTATCATTATGATTGGAACAGTTTATGAGATGTCTGCGTAAAGTATCATAGCTCATTATATTATACAGTGCGTGCTATGAGAGATGGGCTCATGATGTGTGTATGTGTGTATCGGAACTATCACTGGAACACGTGACCTCGTAACGCAGCTGTCAGGAGGTCCATTTTCTTTCATAGTAAACAAAAATTTACAGACTTCAATAGTTTAAAAAAGAATTTACGGGCGTTACTGGATAACGGATTTATTTAAGTTCTTTTTTTTCTTCCAGAAATCAAAAATCAATTTTCGTGCCAAGTTTGAATAAAAGCGGACCAAAATTTCGAAAGATAGTGTGTTAGAAAACACATACACAACCTTGCCCACGCGCGAGCGAGCGCGCGCACACATACACACACACACACACACACACACACACACACACACACACACACACACACACACACACACACACACACACACACACACACACACACACACACACACAGCACACATGCACTAACACGCGCGCGCGCATACACACACACAAACGCACGCGCAGGCACACACATACACACACGCGCGCGCACGCACACACACACACACACACACACACACACACATATCGTATGTAGCCTATTGGTCTGTAACTTTTAACGTCTTTCAAAAAGTGATATTGAGGTTAGAATCGCTGCTCATTTTACAAGATCCCGGGTCTAGATCTTACAATGATAGTTTCGTCCAAAGGCTCATTTTCCAATGGAAATTAGCTTATAATCTCCATTATTATCTCTACTCTTTACATACCCAGTGGCAATCGTATATTTCGGAAACGAACGCGATAATATTGTGTAATATTTGGCAAAAAACCATAGCAGAAGCCGTTTTTTGTTTATAAACTCAAATTCACAATAGCGTATGAAACACGTAAATGGTGTAAAATGCGCCGTCAAAACTTTTATATTGTTACTTTCTGAAGAAAACATTCTTAACAATTTAATCTGTACTAACAGTAACGTTAACTTTAATAAAAAAGTTGTTTTTTTTTTGTTATTTTGAGGCGAAAAGCTCATTGAGGCTATTATCGCCTCCCTAAATGTAAGTGTGATTATAAAGTGTTAAAGTTGTAAGTGTGTGTTAGACTCGGGTACCGCGAGGGACGTCTAAATCCTCTCAATAGGTGCAGCTAGCCTGCATTCCCTGCGGGTTAATAAAAAGTAAGTAACAATTTACAATCAAATTAATTAATCTACAAAATTTCATGGTTTTGTGAAGTAATATTATTCCCTTAAATATTAATTTTTTTTTTTTTAATTTCACTAAATGTTTTCAGTCATAAGATACTAAACAATTAATATTAGGCTAACTACAGAGTAGTATTGTACTTTCTTGTCATAGCTTGACCTTGTGATAACATAATAGGCTAACATCTATAACAAGTAGGTCTATCATGCATAATAGTAGCCTATTCTAGCAAAAGAGTTAATCTTACGTTTTTTCAATTAATCGATGTTCATTTGTTTTTTATTATATAGGCTACTACGTATTTTTTGACTTAGGCCTACCTCCAAAAACCTGTTTATACACGAGTTGTAATCCACACAATTAGGCTAGACCTATTCATTTTGCTTTTTTAACAAGTTTAACAGGTTTAGTCTATCAGTGACTATAAAACGTCAGTGTGTTTAATAAATCAGTTACAGTCGTTTCTCGGCGTTTAAACGATAATCTGAATCCTGCTCAGCCTGCTTCAGACTTTCTTGAAGACTAACATGAAAACAGTATAAGCTGAAGGCTATTTTCCGAGCATCGCAACTACCAAGTATTATCCAGGTTCGACATGATAAACCGCAAATTAACGTAACGGAGAAACAACTGTTGTAGAAAATCAGCTGTTTCAAGAAAATAAGATACATTACCTTCATTGTTAGTTGCAATTTATTACTCAATATTTTAGCCTATACTTTTAAATGGCAGATACTAACCTATTTGCTTCATTCGTGAAAAAGATTTGAGAAAACTCCTCATACATGTTTTGAGAAAACTTATTGGCAGCGAATGATGTGTAGCGGAAAATAACTAAAGTTAGGCTTACATTTCCGGATCAATCAAAACATCCTTCCCTCGCTTTAGATCGATGATGTTTCTTCCGACATTTGCTTCCTTCTTTGTTTTGATTGTGCATTCACTAAGAAACAATGTTTGTATTTTTATACAATAATTTCTTCCGTTAAACGTTTACTATTATAAAAAAAGTTTACTGTTATAATTAAACAATGAACACAAATAATTACAACTTTATTAATATTTAAAAAGTAAACAGCTGTTTTATTTATTTCTCATTCTCTAAAATATAATAAGATTACGCCTAAACATTTTAACTGTGAAGTTACATTTTTTAGAAGGAAAATATAACTTAGATAAATTAGTCAGCAAAATTCACAGGTAGGCTATATCCAATTTCCAATGATTCGTTTGCCATTCCGAATCTATAAAATCTTTTATAACCTTGTATAATTTTCAAAAATCTGACACAATCTTAAGCAAGGATAATATTTAATTGACAATTTTAATTTTAAAAATTCCGTTCAACGATCTTTACAAGTTTCTTTTTAACTATTCACGAATTTACGAATATTTGTTTTTGATATTATGTTTAAACATCGCGTCAACAAGGCAGCTGAGTTCCGCAATCGTTAAAAAATTGGAATTATTTTTCTAAATTACTAACAAAATATCAAGGTCCTTCAAAACACAAACATGTGTTAAAACAATGTTAACAAACATAGTTTCAGTTAACGTAATTTTATCAAAGAAAAAGATTTTTTTTAAATCGGCTGTTTAATTAATAAACCGCTGATTTACTTTGCATAAACATGTGACAACTTTGAGGTTATTTTGTAGATTTTATGTTATTATTGTAGATTAGGTATTCATATCAAATGTTTTGTGAAATTCACATTCACTGTAGACACTTAATAAAACTAGGAAGTAAGCGCTGAAAAGAAGGGTTTTTTAGGGAATTTGCTCCTGAAATGGTATTGTTTTAGTTATTGGTGAATGGTTTTACATTTTTTACGGTAGAAATTCCTGTGAAACAGAAAATTATTATTATTATTATTTTATTACTAATTAAAATTATTCGTAATAGGCCTATGCCCTGTACGACAATCCAGAGTGTACCAAGGCCTATCAAGAGTCACCGCAGAGACATCGCCTCACGCTCTCTCACTACTGTAAACGTTTTAGGCCTACAGACTTTGTGGTATAACCTCATTCACCTCAGTTCGATTTGGTTGGACATTTCATCACACGTTCGCAATGTAAAATTGTCTTTAAAACCTTACATTTCTATAATTCTTGTGAAATATTTATGAGAATAGACTACGAGCTGAAATAAAAATAAAGTACATTTATAGTTTACACCTCTTAGTTTAATTATTATCTTTGCCTATCTGGTACATTTTATGGAAAGAGAAAAATGTGGCAGTCGCGGAATTTGCCATCAAAGTAAAAACTTCCTGAAGAACGAAGGTGTATCTATTATTGGTTTATATTTGGTAAATGAATTTACAGATTAAGGTAAATTAAGTTGCAAATTTCTTTCTAAGAAATCGTAAATACTAATTTAAAATCGGTGATAAGTAATACAAAAAAGTAATTGTTACCAATTTGTTTTTTTAAATATAATGTAAGAAAATATAACTACATAATTGTAGTAGTAATGAAACAATAAGGTAAAAATTAATTATACATATTTAAACTAATTCCTATTCGAACATAGTAATGGCGTCACGTTTCCAGCATTTTACGAAATCATTGTTTTTTACAAATACAAAAGTACATTCTATGCTCTTTAGCGATATGTATTCTAGCATTTATTCTATGGCATGTATTCTATACCATCTCACACGCTTAACACCTTACAGATTAAAGCTTTTTAACTATGCAAAAGTGTATTCTGTACTAAATAGCTGTACATACTCTACCATCTCACACGCTCAGCGTCTTACAAATTAAAGCTTTTTAACTATGCAAAAGTGTATTCTGTACTAAATAGCTGTACATACTCTACCATCTCACACGCTCAGCGTCTTACAAATTAAAGCTTTTTAACTATGCAAAAGTGTATTCTGTACTAAATAGCTGTACATACTCTACCATCTCACACGCTTAACACCTTACAGATTAAAGCTTTTTAACTATGCAAAAGTGTATTCTGTACTAAATAGCTGTACATACTCTACCATCTCACACGCTCAGCGTCTTACAAATTAAAGCTTTTTAACTATGCAAAAGTGTATTCTGTACTAAATAGCTGTACATACTCTACCATCTCACACGCTCAGCGTCTTACAAATTAAAGCTTTTTAACTATGCAAAAGTGTATTCTGTACTAAATAGCTGTACATACTCTACCATCTCACACGCTCAGCGTCTTACAAATTAAAGCTTTTTAACTATGCAAAAGTGTATTCTGTACTAAATAGCTGTACATACTCTACCATCTCACACGCTCAGCGTCTTACAAATTAAAGCTTTTAACTATGCAAAAGTGTATTCTGTACTAAATAGCTGTACATACTCTACCATCTCACACGCTCAGCGTCTTACAAATTAAAGCTTTTAACTATGCAAAAGTGTATTCTGTACTAAATAGCTGTACATACTCTACCATCTCACACGCTCAGCGTCTTACAAATTAAAGCTTTTTAACTATGCAAAAGTGT
Organism: Callitettix versicolor; assembly: GCA_022606455.1. Classification (NCBI taxonomy): domain Eukaryota; kingdom Metazoa; phylum Arthropoda; class Insecta; order Hemiptera; family Cercopidae; genus Callitettix; species Callitettix versicolor. Next base: position 34,341,592 of record CM040191.1, on the reverse strand, counting down.
ATTCTGTGCTAAATAGCTGTACATACTCTACCATCTCACACGCTCAGCGTCTTACAAATTAAAGCTTTTTAACTATGCAAAAGTGTATTCTGTACTAAATAGCTGTACATACTCTACCATCTCACACGCTCAGCGTCTTACAAATTAAAGCTTTTTAACTATGCAAAAGTGTATTCTGTACTAAATAGCTGTACATATTCTACCATCTCACACGCCCAGCGTCTTACAAATTAAAGCTTTTTAACTATGCAAAAGTGTATTCTGTGCCAAATAGCTGTACATACTCTACCATCTCACACGCTCAGCGTCTTACAAATTAAAGCTTTTTAACTATGCAAAAGTGTATTCTGTGCTAAATAGCTGTACATACTCTACCATCTCACACGCCCAGCGTCTTACAAATTAAAGCTTTTTAACTATGCAAAAGTGTATTCTGTACTAAATAGCTGTACATATTCTACCATCTCACACGCCCAGCGTCTTACAAATTAAAGCTTTTTAACTATGCAAAAGTGTATTCTGTACTAAATAGCTGTACATACTCTACCATCTCACACGCTCAGCGTCTTACAAATTAAAGCTTTTTAACTATGCAAAAGTGTATTCTGTGCTAAATAGCTGTACATACTCTACCATCTCACACGCTCAGCGTTTTACAAATTAAAGCTTTTTAACTATGCAAAAGTGTATTCTGCGCTAAATAGCTGTACATACTCTACCATCTCACACGCTCAGCGTCTTACAAATTAAAGTTTTTTAACTATGCAAAAGTGTATTCTGTGCTAAATAGCTGTACATACTCTACCATCTCACACGCTCAGCGTCTTACAAATTAAAGCCTTTTAACTATGCTAAAGTGTATTCTGTACTAAATAACTGTACATACTCTACCATCTCACACGCTCAGCGTCTTACAAATTAAGGCTTTTTAACTATGCAAAAGTGTATTCTGTGCTAAATAGCTGTACATACTCTACCATCTCACACGCTCAGCGTCTTACAAATTAAAGCTTTTTAACTATGCAAAAGTGTATTCTGCGCTAAATAGCTGTACATACTCTACCATCTCACACGCTCAGCGTCTTACAAATTAAGGCTTTTTAACTATGCAAAAGTGTATTCTGTACTAAATAGCTGTACATACTCTACCATCTCACACGCTCAGCGTCTTACAAATTAAAGCTTTTTAACTATGCAAAAGTGTATTCTGCGCTAAATAGCTGTACATACTCTACCATCTCACACGCTCAGCGTCTTACAAATTAAGGCTTTTTAACTATGCAAAAGTGTATTCTGTACTAAATAGCTGTACATACTCTACCATCTCACACGCTCAGCGTCTTACAAATTAAAGCCTTTTAACTATGCAAAAGTGTATTCTGTGCTAAATAGCTGTACATACTCTACCATCTCACACGCCCAGCGTCTTACAAATTAAAGCTTTTTAACTATGCAAAAGTGTATTCTGTACTAAATAGCTGTACATATTCTACCATCTCACACGCCCAGCGTCTTACAAATTAAAGCTTTTTAACTATGCAAAAGTGTATTCTGTACTAAATAGCTGTACATACTCTACCATCTCACACGCTCAGCGTCTTACAAATTAAAGCTTTTTAACTATGCAAAAGTGTATTCTGTGCTAAATAGCTGTACATACTCTACCATCTCACACGCCCAGCGTCTTACAAATTAAAGCTTTTTAACTATGCAAAAGTGTATTCTGCGCTAAATAGCTGTACATACTCTACCATCTCACACGCTCAGCGTCTTACAAATTAAAGCCTTTTAACTATGCTAAAGTGTATTCTGTACTAAATAACTGTACATACTCTACCATCTCACACGCTCAGCGTCTTACAAATTAAGGCTTTTTAACTATGCAAAAGTGTATTCTGTGCTAAATAGCTGTACATACTCTACCATCTCACACGCTCAGCGTCTTACAAATTAAAGCTTTTTAACTATGCAAAAGTGTATTCTGTGCTAAATAGCTGTACATACTCTACCATCTCACACGCTCAGCGTCTTACAAATTAAAGCTTTTTAACTATGCAAAAGTGTATTCTGTACTAAATAACTGTACATACTCTACCATCTCACACGCTCAGCGTCTTACAAATTAAGGCTTTTTAACTATGCAAAAGTGTATTCTGTACTAAATAACTGTACATACTCTACCATCTCACACGCTCAGCGTCTTACAAATTAAGGCTTTTTAACTATGCAAAAGTGTATTCTGTACTAAATAACTGTACATACTCTACCATCTCACACGCTCAGCGTCTTACAAATTAAAGCTTTTTAACTATGCAAAAGTGTATTCTGTACTAAATAACTGTACATACTCTACCATCTCACACGCTCAGCGTCTTACAAATTAAGGCTTTTTAACTATGCAAAAGTGTATTCTGCGCTAAATAGCTGTACATACTCTACCATCTCACACGCTCAGCGTCTTACAAATTAAAGTTTTTTAACTATGCAAAAGTGTATTCTGTACTAAATAACTGTACATACTCTACCATCTCACACGCTCAGCGTCTTACAAATTAAGGCTTTTTAACTATGCAAAAGTGTATTCTGTGCTAAATAGCTGTACATACTCTACCATCTCACACGCTCAGCGTCTTACAAATTAAAGCTTTTTAACTATGCAAAAGTGTATTCTGTGCTAAATAGCTGTACATACTCTACCATCTCACACGCTCAGCGTCTTACAAATTAAAGCTTTTTAACTATGCAAAAGTGTATTCTGTACTAAATAGCTGTACATACTCTACCATCTCACACGCTCAGCGTCTTACAAATTAAAGCTTTTTAACTATGCAAAAGTGTATTCTGTGCTAAATAGCTGTACATACTCTACCATCTCACACGCTCAGCGTCTTACAAATTAAAGCTTTTTAACTATGCAAAAGTGTATTCTGTACTAAATAGCTGTACATACTCTACCATCTCACACGCTCAGCGTCTTACAAATTAAAGCTTTTTAACTATGCAAAAGTGTATTCTGTGCTAAATAGCTGTACATACTCTACCATCTCACACGCTCAGCGTCTTACAAATTAAAGCTTTTTAACTATGCAAAAGTGTATTCTGTGCTAAATAGCTGTACATACTCTACCAACTCACACGCTCAGCGTCTTACAAATTAAAGCTTTTTAACTATGCAAAAGTGTATTCTGTGCTAAATAGCTGTACATACTCTACCAACTCACACGCTCAGCGTCTTACAAATTAAAGCTTTTTAACTATGCAAAAGTGTATTCTGTGCTAAATAGCTGTACATACTCTACCAACTCACACGCTCAGCGTCTTACAAATTAAAGCTTTTTAACTATGCAAAAGTGTATTCTGTGCTAAATAGCTGTACATACTCTACCATCTCACACGCTCAGCGTCTTACAAATTAAAGCTTTTTAACTATGCAAAAGTGTATTCTGTGCTAAATAGCTGTACATACTCTACCAACTCACACGCTCAGCGTCTTACAAATTAAAGCTTTTTAACTATGCAAAAGTGTATTCTGTGCTAAATAGCTGTACATACTCTACCAACTCACACGCTCAGCGTCTTACAAATTAAAGCTTTTAACTATGCAAAAGTGTATTCTGTGCTAAATAGCTGTACATACTCTACCATCTCACACGCTCAGCGTCTTACAAATTAAAGCTTTTTAACTATGCAAAAGTGTATTCTGTGCTAAATAGCTGTACATACTCTACCATCTCACACGCTCAGCGTCTTACAAATTAAAGCTTTTTAACTATGCAAAAGTGTATTCTGTACTAAATAGCTGTACATACTCTACCAACTCACACGCTCAGCGTTTTACAAATTAAGGCTTTTTAACTATGCAAAAGTGTATTCTGTGCTAAATAGCTGTACATACTCTACCATCTCACACGCTCAGCGTCTTACAAATTAAAGCTTTTTAACTATGCAAAAGTGTATTCTGTGCTAAATAGCTGTACATACTCTACCATCTCACACGCTCAGCGTCTTACAAATTAAAGCTTTTTAACTATGCAAAAGTGTATTCTGTGCCAAATAGCTGTACATACTCTACCATCTCACACGCTCAGCGTCTTACAAATTAAAGCCTTTTAACTATGCAAAAGTGTATTCTGTGCTAAATAGCTGTACATATTCTACCATCTCACACGCTCAGCGTCTTACAAATTAAAGCTTTTTAACTATGCAAAAGTGTATTCTGTACTAAATAGCTGTACATACTCTACCATCTCACACGCTCAGCGTCTTACAAATTAAAGCTTTTTAACTATGCAAAAGTGTATTCTGTGCTAAATAGCTGTACATACTCTACCATCTCACACGCTCAGCGTCTTACAAATTAAAGCTTTTTAACTATGCAAAAGTGTATTCTGTGCTAAATAGCTGTACATACTCTACCATCTCACACGCTCAGCGTCTTACAAATTAAAGCTTTTTAACTATGCAAAAGTGTATTCTGTGCCAAATAGCTGTACATACTCTACCATCTCACACGCTCAGCGTCTTACAAATTAAAGCTTTTAACTATGCAAAAGTGTATTCTGTGCTAAATAGCTGTACATACTCTACCATCTCACACGCTCAGCGTCTTACAAATTAAAGCTTTTTAACTATGCAAAAGTGTATTCTGTGCTAAATAGCTGTACATACTCTACCATCTCACACGCTCAGCGTCTTACAAATTAAAGCTTTTAACTATGCAAAAGTGTATTCTGTGCTAAATAGCTGTACATACTCTACCATCTCACACGCTCAGCGTCTTACAAATTAAAGCTTTTTAACTATGCAAAAGTGTATTCTGTGCTAAATAGCTGTACATACTCTACCATCTCACACGCTCAGCGTCTTACAAATTAAAGCTTTTTAACTATGCAAAAGTGTATTCTGTGCTAAATAGCTGTACATACTCTACCATCTCACACGCTCAGCGTCTTACAAATTAAAGCTTTTAACTATGCAAAAGTGTATTCTGTGCTAAATAGCTGTACATACTCTACCATCTCACACGCTCAGCGTCTTACAAATTAAAGCTTTTTAACTATGCAAAAGTGTATTCTGTGCTAAATAGCTGTACATACTCTACCATCTCACACGCTTAACGCCTTACAAATTAAAGCTTTTTAACTATGCAAAAGTGTATTTTGTGCTAAATAGCTGTACATATTCTACCATCTCACACGCTCAGCGTCTTACAAATTAAAGCTTTTTAACTATGCAAAAGTGTATTCTGTACTAAATAGCTGTACATACTCTACCATCTCACACGCTTAACGCCTTACAAATTAAAGCTTTTTAACTATGCAAAAGTGTATTTTGTGCTAAATAGCTGTACTTAATCTAGCATCTCTCACGCTCAGCGTCTTACAAATTAAAGCTTTTTATTTTCCAAAATTACATTCTGTGCTTTCTAGCTGTACATACTCTAGCGTTTCAAACATTACGAAATCATAGCTCTTTTTCTGCACGAGTGAATAGGTACTTAAAAAATGTTCTCACAAAAAAAACGAAAAAGAAATATTCATGGTTTTGTGTCACTTTCAGTAACAAAACTCGTTAAATTAAGAGGATTTCCCTAGTACATATTCCAAGTAGGCACGAATAGTTAGCCTACATCATAATTTCTCGTAGGCTATATATTTATTATTTCTGTCTGTCAACACAGTAGACTAAGTAAAAGAATTAGGTTTATGTTTCACCAGACAAGAGAGGCAGGATTATCCTGGCTGTACACAAGGATTACGCCCTGACAGTTTTATCTACCCCTCTTCCCGACACATATTGGTTTATAAGCTGCGGCAAATAAATATAGGTTATAGGCTACTCCACCGAGACTTATCCATCAATACAAGCTTAACCGAGACAAGTAATTATCTAGAGCTTTGCACAACCGAAAACAGCTGATCAGTTACTGGCCACTGTTGTTTTATGCCGGTAATAAAAGTTTCCAATGTAGCTTAATTAAATTGATACAAAGAAAACTTCGAAGATTTGAATGTATGAAACTAAAACTTCAAATTTTGTATATTTACATTGATAGTCTGTACATAGAGTCAAATGTTTTAACAAAATTTATGATTATGAACCTTCATTCCTTGACAGTTACTAAGGGCGCATATCCTTACCAGGCGAACGTTATTTTTAAAACACTTATTTCAAAAAGTAAATTACTGGAAATAGTTTTGCGTAATAGCTTTTCAAGTTCTTGGTTTTTATTTATAGACGTTAGTTATTAGTTGCAATATTTAGACAATATTTAGCAATATTTAGGCTACGACTTTAAATAGGTTATGTTTAACAAAATCAGAATTAAATAAGTTATGTTTAACAAAATCACAATTACATAGGTTAGGCCCTATGTTTAACAAAATCACAATTAAATAGGTTATGTTTAACAGAATCACAATTAACAAAATCACAATTAAATAGGTAATGTTTTACAAAATCACAATTAACAAAATCACAATTAAATAGGTTATGTGTAACAAAATCACAATTAAATAGGTTATGTTTAACAAAAGCACAATTAAATAGGTAATGTGTAAAAAAATCACAATTAAATAGGTTATATGTAAAAAATTACTATTAAATAGGTTATGTTTAACAAAAGCACAAAATAGGTAATGTTTAACAAAATCTTCTGTAAGCCTAGGCTATAATTTTAGTAATTTATAAATATTAGTAAACTTTTTGTTTTGATATAAATATTTTTGAATAAACATTAATATTTTTTTACCACTTTATGATTTTAAGATTTTCAGGTGTTCAAATTTTATGGCTAAATATTAAAGTTAAGTGTGCCCATTAACTTGCTATTGTTTATTTATTTACAAAAACACAATATGAAAGTAAACTAGGCTTTCCAAATGTTTTCATACAGCAGTTTGAACATGGGAAATTTTATAGTAAAACTGATATATTACAGCTTTGCTTAATCTTTATCATGTAACTATATTTCCTACAGAATGCGCTGCGTCAATTTCTCTTGGAAAAGGTTTGACGCCAGTAACGTTAAATAAGATTCAACAACATTGTTTACACAATTTTGTTCGTAAAAAGATAAATTGAAAATAGTAGACTATGTCAGCCAAAACGTATTTTTTAAAATCCTTCAAGGTAACCTTATACACCCTCCCTATGAAGATTCATCAGTGTCAAAACGTTTTCTTCTCAACATCTTAGCTCACTATGTTAAACTACCCTGCAACAATTAAAAATATGTAAACAAATTAGGCCTACGATAAATAGAAACTGGTAATAGAGATACATAACTAAGCAATACCAAAGACATACGTTTAGTTAGCCTATTTAAGGAGATCAAATATCTAGGGAAAGTAATAAAATTAAGACAAAAACAACAATTCATTGAAGGAAAGGAAAGTGCTATTAAAAATTATTAAGTAGGCATATATATTTTTTTATATATTTTATATATGTTGAATTTTTTTAAACGTTTAAACGAAATAAGACGATCAGATGTCAATGGGCAATCAGCAGCTTATAGGCTTGCCTGCAAAGGATCACTAATCCAACATAAAAAGGTCCGAAAAATTCACCTGTGTCAAGAGAAGACTTGTTTTCTTTATGCCTTTTGAACACAGCCTTTTGAATAAGAGTAGTCGTTGGGGTGAAGGCTGCAGTTGCAAGGAAGGGAAGATATGTTTAAAAAATAAATCGAAAAGCGATTGGTTTGAAATAATAATCACAAATTTATGAGTCATTGTAGCGCTTACCATATAAATTTCAATACAGATAATTGTTTTTTTAATAAAAATTTTTACAGGGCATTACAGTACCTCGTTATAAACGATATTTGATGTAAGAATTTAATCCTCTTGTACTTTTTTTATTTCATTTTCCTTAATGGATAAAAATATGTTAGTTGATTTAGTTCCCATTGAAAAGGCTTCATACAATTGTCCGTGAGTAAAGACGACAGTTGGTAAATACAATTCTGATCTTTGAGGTGTTTATCCCTGCGACTTCTTTATTGTGATAGCAACGAAATTTTAATAGGTCAATTGAATAGGCTTGCTTAGATCAGATGGTGTTAAGTTTATTCGTGGTATTACCAGGCCTACAGTTTTCCCGGTGTCAACTAACTGAGCATTAATTCTGACTTCATTGAGTTTAGTTATGACCAGAAAAAACTGATAGGAGACTGTCAGTAGGGCCACATAACCTATAAGTTTAATGACTTTTAAATAAATATTGAAATTGTTCTAAGCACGTTATGCAAAAAAAGTGATATTTTTAATGGGATTGTCTATTCGTGATTAATAAGTTAGCTTCGTAAAATATACAAAATATTGTCTGATGAGCTGAGCATTCATGATACCGTTTCGCCTGACAGTTAAAAGTGTCTTTTACGTTAAAATGTTCTACAAACAATATGTTTTAGCGCAAAATAGTTTTTAGAAAAATCTTTCTAAAGATAACTCATTTATGCCTGTACTAATAGTAGGCTATGTGCTGAAAAAAAGGGATGTTGATTCGAGAAATAATATATATATGACTACTGAAGCTTAATATATATATTAAGAAGAAGAAGAACACGCTGAACCTGAAGTGCAGACAATGCACTCTGTAGTCCTAATTCCGTAACTAGCCTACTTCCGTCACTATCAGCATAACTCGGCGTGCCACGCCACCAGCACCGGCATACATTTCTTTCTATTAACCGTTTAACTACGTGATACGTACGTGAATTGAATTTCTTTTCAATTACGAGTAGAAATTTGCTTGGCTAGAGTGAACCGGCTTTTATAAACTTTTCAGACAATGAGTAGAGCTTTTTGGTCAATAGAATGACGAGGCAGCTAATATTGTAATACGTGAATATAGGCTTAATCGCGGCTCGCAATCGTGTCGCTGACGTGATGGAAGCAGATTTCCAAATTTATTTCACACTTTCTGGAAATATTATTCAAACGTCATAATCAGCATTTAAATCTGTAAAAATTACATTTTAAATTTTAAAACTAATTTGAAAGTACAAAAATAAATTCTGACAGCAGTAAAATTCATATAGGCTATATAATTTATCAGTGCAACAAATTTTAATTGAAAGAAATGTGCATTTCAGGAGTAGGTGGTTATCTAGCCTACATTTGTTTTTCGCTTAGTCTGTAATTGCTCGCTTTGTTAGGTAGGTTAAATTAGATTCAGACGTCTATTGCACTCGTTTCCATGTAATATTTAAATACCCACACTCTGTTAAAACAAAAACGGGCCTTTTGTTAAATAGCTTATGCTACTCGTATAACTTGCCTTAACATAAACTAATGTTTTTGAACACATACCTGCAAAAACAATAAACAATAAGGATAACAATCATCAATAAGGAGCCCTAAACAATAAGAATCCTTATAAACAATAAGGATAGTTGTATAGGTTATATTAAGTATAAAGTTCCCTTGCATTAGTTTTCATGTAATATTTTTTACCTACAAACTATATAAACAAAATAGACTATTTGTTAAGTTAGTTTAAGGTCAGACTTTTGTTTCCGTTTGTTGTTTTGATGTAAGTTTGTATGCTTACACTCTTTAGGGAAATATTAGGACTTTTTGTAAGATAAAGTAGGTTATGTTAGGTTAGGTTTAGACTTCCTCTGCACTTGTTCATATAATGTTTGTACGCCTTCACCCTCTACAAACAAATTTTTTTTGTTAGATATGTTAGGTTAAAATAAGGCCTTCTCTTGCCGTACTTGTTTTCATGTAATGTTTGCACGCCTACACCCTCTATAAACAATCACGCCGTAGTATAAATAAATAATTGATACATTCCGGAACTGCACATTGAATCGGTACCATTGTTCTAAAATTAATGTCGGATTATAGCCCCGCCCACTAAAAGCTAACCCCGCCCACTTTCGATATTTACAGCTTGCCGGGCACGATTATGCTAAGCCGCGCTGAATTACTGACAACCAACTCCCAGAAAACAACAACAATTATTTACTATTTTCTATGAGTCTAATACAGTCATTTCTATGGAAATGACGACGTATAAATCATTTTCATTCAACTTGGAATATTAAAATATTTTTTCGTCAGTTGGTTGTTTCGTGTTTGATAAATTTACATTATATGCCTACATTTGGATGATGTAAATGGGATTATATAGGCTATTATAATTTTTTATCATATAGAAGTAGCAATTATTTATATTGCGCTTGTAAAACATCACTTGCAGGCGTTTGTCTTAAGGCCTAGGTATAGCTTACAGTCAAAGTCGAAAGCAAGTTCCAGACTTGCAAAAGTAAAATAGATCCTAACTGCATTTAGGCTATGCAGTTATCTACCCCTCTCTTTAACATTACTTTTAACTATAGCGCTGTTTCAATGGTTTTTTTTTCAATGGTGAAAATTTTTTACGTGTAAGGTAAGACAAATATATATTTTTTGCAATCACTTTGAAATGCTTTTGCCAACTGTGTAGTTATATTTGTATAGCCTACCAAATTTCAAAAGAATTGTTTAGAAGGCTACTAAAGGAATCATTCTTTATTTCAGTTTCTGGTTTTGGTAGTAACCAAATGGCCTTGAACGTTGGCTGAGTTTGCTTAGTGTACTACAGTATCAGCTGATTACGCGGAAGTCACGGCCTATGAACACAGTATTACGGAAACATAGCAGTTTATGTTACATGCGTGTTGACACTTTAATTATTATATGAACTACTACTAAAACACATCAGCATATCTTTATGCCCTCATTGTTTTTGACCTAGGCCAACGAAAAGTATTCTGACCATGCTAAATGTTAACATGTAGTTTAATTTAATTTTCTGGAACTCGGAGCGCTGCTTATTAGACCTACCGTTGTAAACATGAATAATAACGATCAATCAGATAATAATGGAAAATATACCGAAGTCTAGGTGTTCTCAAAATTGTATTACATAGGCTAATAACCGGAACGGACTTGGCTCATTCCAATGGAAATTAGCTAACTACGTTTTTAAGGTTATATGCTTAATGGAAATGCAGACCTATTTTTTTGATGAATTAAAATTTTTAACAGTTTTTGGCTCAACCTACGTGGTCAGCAAATGATTTCAGTGAGAGTAGCTTTTGGAAGAAACAATGCGCTCATTCAACGAAAGTATATTATTAAAACGTAAACATAATCGCGAAAGGATAAGAGTTACGTCCCAGTTACGTTGTAAGCACATCTTTCAATTGGCTAATACTACAGGCTTCATAGAAAATACGTTTTAAGACAACCGAAAAACGCCTGCAGACAGATTGGGTCCTGTAAATAACGTTGGTAATGAACGGAATTCCTGACGTATCACACGAGCGATCCAGCTGCGCACCGAGGTGAGGTGGGGTGGGGGGTGTCAACTAATTAATAACCTTGACGAGTCGGATGACGTTGCGGGTAAGATATTATCCGCGCGGCTGCGAGCTGATTATAGAGGACGCGGGATCACGTTGCCTATCGCCGTTCAATCAGTTTGGTCGATCATTATATCGGGAACACATCGATATCTCGACATTGCTCATGACACTGCTCAAATCGTTCGCTCCGACATCGTGCTGTAACGTCTTCCGAAATCAAATATAATCAACAATGGAAATTGTTATTTGTGTAAAGTAACAAAACAGTTTACTGTTCGAAATCGAGTAAATATATGAACAGTATGCATAAAATACCCGACTTGACTCACACTTCTTGTAGAAAAATAGCCAGAACCGAAAGGTTACTAAGAAAGAGAAATTTCCGCCGGCTACAATCCTGACATTTTGTATATCTCCTTAAATAAATTGCACTCGTGTAGATGCTGATTAAACTGCAAAAAACAAAAAAAAACTTCTTTTGACTTCGCCATAGAGTTTAATATTTGTACAACGAATTCTTGTATTTGTATCTCAAGTTTAATATTTGTACTCTCAAGTTCTAGGATTTTTTAAGGTTACTTTTAGGCCTAAGCCTATTTTTTGTGTATTCAAATTACATAGACCCTATTATTTTTCGTTTCTCATTTTTTGAGTACTTTAAATTCAGCACCCATATTTTACAAAATCTGCTAGACATAACCTATTGCTTATAAGTTATTACACTGAGTGTAATAAACTGCTTTTTATTACAGTTTTACTTATTGAAATACATTTTGAAAGAAGACCGCCATTTAAATTCGCATTCAGTACTGTACTGCGGTTTGTTTCTGCCGATAGGCCTATAACCTCGCGCAATTATTTGCCTTGGATGATTGTTCCGCCAATGTAGTAGGACGTGTGTAGGCAGTGTGGACGCGTGGGCCAAACAAATTGTATTCGGAGCATTGTTTCTAATAAATAAATCGGAAATCAGTGTGACTGGCATTTACTGTGTCTAATTGATTCCCGCCCTCTTCTCTTCTCTTAGAATTTAGGCGGACAGGGGTCAAACCGTAGCTTACAATGAATAATTATACAACACTACAGACATCAATCAATAGGCTCTATCAACAACAAAATAATTACTTTTTTTAGTATATTTTTGACTTTTCTAGCAGTTTACATTTTCAAATAAAAGTACATTAGCATCATTGTAGTATAGGCCTATTAAAGTGTTAAATTTCACTACATGCATTTAAAAGCATCTAACAATATAGTAAAGAATAGATTAAGAGTTCCATCATTGCAAGCAGAAAAAATATGTCAATAATATACTAAATACCTTGAGGAAATAAAGTAAGGGACTTAGTTTGGCTCTCGGCAGGTGAAACCCATGAGCTCTTAATGAAAAAGTTGAATTAATAACCAATAGACCAATTCAAGATATTCCTAAGATTAGAACTCAAAACTTCTTGACAGCTTAAAGATATTTTACTTTTAGGCACACCTACCGATAGCTTTAACTTTTAATATTCCTCTACAGTTCTAAATATTTATTTCGTTACCAGAAGTCTTAAGTTTTTCTGACAAGTTTAATAACCTTCTGTTTCTTTGCAGACCTCGTGTCAGTTTTAAGGTTTCCCAACAGTTTTAAGAATATTTGCCTATTTGCACATCTTATGTCAACATAAATAGCAACCTGGTTCTTATTTGCAGATTTTTGACAGACTTCAGATATATTGAACATTTAAATAATAGTTTTATTATTTGTAGCCGTAAAGGGTCTTTTGCTAATTTGCAGACTGTAATTCTTAAGAATTTTTGACAATTTAATTATTTATTTAAAAATCTCCTAATGAAAGTTGTAAGGGCCATTGGCTTTACGCAGACCTTGTGTCGGTCTTAAGGTTTCTTTAACAGTTTTAAGGTCCTTACGTTTATTGTCAAAACATGTGCCGTTTGAAGATACTTTGAACAGTTGTACTTCCTTTATGTTTATTCCTAGACTTCTCTTATGTAAGGAAACTCTCTACAGCCTTAAAGGTTTTTCAAATTTATTAAAAATTTACATTAATTACATTTGAATAAAAGCTCAACAACAATTTATATAATTATATAGCCTAGTGTATTGTTTAAATTTCAAGATCTTCTTTCACAAGTTGTAAAGTATACTAATAATGTCAACGAATTTATTATATTTAGTTTAACAAGATTAGGGTAAAATTGTTTTAGATGTAAAAAAAGAAGACATTTAAGAAAATAGAAATAGGCCTATTTATATTTGTACAAGGTTGGTTTTAGAACTTATCTGAAGTATTTTCTGATAGCCTTACGAACTCCTTTCCCAGTTTTAGAGATCTTATAGTGTCACTTAAAATTCTTTTTATAAATTTATGAGTTTCCGGTCAGTCAAGCTCTTTTAAAATTACTTTAATTGGTATTCATTTTTTAAAAATGTAATTCTTCAAATTATATTAATTAAATTTACGCTGCCATTAAAATAAATTTATTTGTAAAAAACTGATAATTTTCCATTCCATGTTAGTATTCAAGCTGAAGCATCAATGTTCTAATAAGCTAATAATTGGAAGAGGGCCTAAGCCCTTCTCTACACCGATGGTGGATCCCCACTACAAAAAGTAAATACATTTTAAGGTTTTTCCATATTTTGACCGAGAATGAAGATACTACATTATGCCCAATGGCCTGTGTAATAGCTAATTGACCCACAATTTCGGAACACTAAACACGTGATCAAATTAGCAATACAACATTTCTCGAAAGATACAGTTTCCACCTGCAATTTGGATTACCTATGGAATGGTTAATATTAATGAACTCATAACAAACTGTATTAGCCTTACAAAACATTACCAAAAATGTTTTTATTACGTTAGTAAATTCTTCTACTTTTCTTAACTTAATTCCTTTTACAGTTGTTAATAAGTTACGGATTACCTCCATTCTTAAGAATTAAGCATATTATTATGCTCTACTAATTTTTATTGAGTTGGCCTACATTACTGCACGTAAGCATTTGTCCTGAACTGTTATGTTTTCAGACAATTCAACATTTTTACAGTTTTAACATGTATGATGTTTTAGGGCTGGTTGTGATGTTGGATTTTGTGTGATGCGAATGCACAAATTTATATTGACGTATACTTAACAGTATATTTTGCGCGTCGCAAGTGTCACATTACATTAATTATAATTCAAATTTCCTTTGTTTCCGTCCGGAATCGAACCGGGGACCTTGCGTGTGTGAAGCGCATCTGATAACAGCTACACTACTGAAACTACAAAGAAGTTTGACCGATGTAAATATATGAAATGTATCGTTAATTTAATTTTGATAAATGTGTAATAGTAAAAGATAAGTTGTATTATATTAATTCGTAACGATCAGCTGATTTTATTAAACAGCTGATAGGCTATAATCAATTTTAGGTTGTTAAGAACTAGTTATATTAATTTGTCGTTTAGCCTATATTAATTAGTAACGATCAGCTGATTTCATTGAACAGTTGATAAGTTGTAATAAGTTTTACGTTATGTTGTTAAGAACTAGCTATGTTAATTTGTCGTTTATATTAATCCGTAACGATCAGCTGATTTCATTGAAGATCTGATAGCTACGCTATAATAAATTTTAAGTTATGTTGTTAAGAACGAACTATGTTAATTTGTCGTTTGCAATAATTTGTAACTATCAGCTGTTTTCATTGACCAGCTGATAGGCTAATAATAAGTTTCAGGTTATGTTATTAAAAACTAGCTATGCTAATTTGTCGTGTTTTCAAACAAATTATAGTAATTGAAATAAAATGAAAGAAAACATGATATATGATTTTTATTTTTGGTTCAATAACAGAAAGTGTTTAGTTTTAGGCCTAACATGATACTGAGCACCCAGGATTTAGCATAATTTACGTATTTTATATTTGTTTCAAAAGTGTGCAAATATAAAGTAATGACGACCGTTTAAAATTTTCTATGTTAAATCGCTTGGAAACCATTAATTTAAAAAAATACAAGAAGCAATAAATTTTTCTCCTGTAAATATAAATCAAACTTTATTTTTACTTTTTTCTATAAATGAAAAGATACCAATTATTTATCTGAAAAGAACGTGTAGTGTATAAATATTAATCAGTATGAAAGCCGTACAGAAAAAAACCGCCCACGAAAAACCTATAACGCGTGCAATTTCAATTCGACGCGATCAGCGTTGTAAAAGCCAAATTATTTTATTGGGGTGAAACAGACCTACCCCTCCGGCGAACCGCTACTTTGAAAAGCATAAATCCAACAAATGACAGCGTAATAAAATAATAATAAATACGAGTATGATGCAGTCGTCGGTGCATATCGGGGCGTAGTGACAAATATACTGGGGCGGTCGGACGTGACGAATTGCCTCCATCATCGCAAACTGATTTTGTTTCATTTAATTTACTATTGAAAGGGCGGAAGACCCCAAACCGAGGGGTCGGAACCCTCTTTCTCTTCAACCCTGATACTAAATAATAACGAAATCGGTCGCATCCTTTGAGCAACAATCACACAAACAACCCGGGAAATTAATATCGATCATTAAATACAATCTGGGTTATTGTGGATGATTTCCGGTGGAGTTTACATACACGGATATTTTACATACACGGATATATATAATATAGGAGCTACAATTAGCTGATATAAATAAATATAAATTTGCACAAACATTTTACATAATCTTTCACGAAAGTTGTAAATTCAACATTTTCCAATCGTAGGTATTTTTCATAACGGTTATTTGTAATTCTGTGAATAGAAATTTACAAGTACGTCTGTACAACACATTTTTTCAAAAATTGGTGGACAGTTAAAAATTAACAATAATAATAAACAAACAAACTACAAAAAATACATTGATAACACACAAAAATAACGAAGCTCTGTTAAAATGTAAAAAAAGAAATGATTTCAAGTGAGATTAATTTCAATAGTTTAAAATTGATTTGTGAAAATGTTAAAAATCACAAGCACGAAACTGTGAAATTCAGACAATGAATCAGTTAAAATTTATTATTCTGGCTACACAAGCCTTGTAACCTCACGTGTTTGAAAACCTTGTACTATGTATAATCTATTACTTTTAATAAGTTGGTTAACATTCAGCAACCATTTTTTTTAATTTAAAAAAAGATTTTATAATTCATTTGGATAAAATATTAATATCCCTAAAAAAATACGAAAGTTTGGTTTTATAAAAACGATATTTTAGAAAATTATAGATAAAATTTCAACGCTCGTGTTAACAAAACAGATATTATATTAACAATAAAAAAACTTATCTACTTACAATAAAAATTAAAACCTAAATAATAACACGTTTGTATATTTCCACAACTTTTTTATTTCAGTCTTGCCAACCAAAGTCTCATTCGTTAGAGTATTGTCAAGACCACTAAAACAGCTAATACAATATTATATTTTTTTAGGGGGGAACCACTGTACAGGCCTAAGAACTACTAAGGGGGGATAATGACCTAGACAATGGTTTTAACAGAGATGAATAACCTAAATGTAATTGTTCATTTAGAAGTAATATAATTTAATTGAAACCAAACGATTTATTTCTAAATTATCTAAATGGTTTAATTTCGTGGATTTTTTAGAAGCATGTAATATTTTGAAATCCGTATTTTTGTACAAAATGAGAAACATTACGAACTCTTAAGTGGTTAGCAAAAAGGTCTTCATGACCTAACCTCAAACTTATATTGTGTCTTCTATTGTAATTTTAAATTTACGACCAGTTCGACCTTCATAACTAAATTTACCAATTTGACATGTTAATTTGTACACGCCAGTTTTATTATCAAAATTAGGTGTAAACATCCAAAAATTCAAACACAGATTTTAAAATATTACGTATATATAAGAAATCCAAGAATTTAAATAATTTAGAGAATTTAGAAAAAAATCGTTTAATTTTAATTAAATCATATTAGTTTTAAATGAACAATTGTATATGTCATTATCCCCTCCTTCTAGATCTGAGGCCTGTACAGTGGGTTTCTCAAACAAAAACACAATGTACTAGCTGTTTTACGAGCGTAACTTCAGTCTGCTAAGTGGCTCTAATGAGTGAAACCTTGGTTGGCAAGACTCAAATAAAAAAACGTTTTGGAAATATGCAAACCTGTTATTATTTCATTAGTATAATGGATTTTCACCAAATGCTAACGGTCTTAAGAAACAAAATTACAAATTGTTTTAATGTTCTTATCTCGTGGTATTATCTCTTTATTATCATCTTTCGTTTATATAGCTTTATATACAATAAGAAAATAACAAACAAAACGCAAACAATACAAGGTTCAGACTAGTTAATCTAATTTGGCAAGAGGCCTATTTTATAATCTTAAATCTAATAATAGATTATTTAATTGGGTGAAACGAAAGTTTTCATTTAGTCCGATGTATAATTAAATTAAGACATTTAAAGTCGTCGAAATTTAGGAACCAGAATGAATCAAAAATGTCACTGACTTTGTGAAGTTAAACGTTAATAAATTTTCACTGGATACTGTTGGAAGATTTGGAAAACATGGTTTGCAGTGCATTGCTATTTCATTGCTTACTTACTGCTTGTGCACTATATGAATTTAAACAAAATAGTTTGTTACAATTAATTCTTTTTTTACTAATTATATGATTGTTTGAAAATTGATATAAGTTTTGAGCTTATTAAATTTTTAATTACTTGTCTATAGGCCGTAAGTTCACTTTAACCATGCTAATTTATCATTGTTGTAACTAGGAAGCTTGTTAAAATATAACTTTCTCTGTTTCTTTTAAGCATCGTTTTCCTCGTTTGCCAACTTTCTTTTTCCAGTCTTCTCTTTCTTACTTTTGTTGTTGATATGTTACTTTTGTTTGATTTTTGATATGTTATGTAGATTTATGGACACATATATGATATTATTTTTAATGTATGATTTTTTTTTAAATGAATAAAACGTGTGGATGTGCTCGAAATCTTGCATTTAAAAATTTGTATATCTGGAAACTTTGTATCGTTACAATAATTTCGTTATAACCCTAATCTAAAATTAAAGAAGCTATTCAACAAAAACAGTAAAATAGTTAATCAAGTTTCGCTCAAAACATGTTGTTATGAAAATGCATTGCTCAAATCTATGCAAAAAATTGAAATAAATTAAATTTAAAACTCCATGATTGTTGTTTTTTTTTTTGCTTAGTTCAAAATAAATAATTTATTTAGATTAAAATATTGTAACCTACACTGTTGTACACTTCGGTTATGCGTCTTTAATACGATTAAAATTTGAGCAAAACTGATGAACCGATTTTGAAAAATTACGTTTTTTATATTTTCTCCGGCCACTGCCTTTAGCTTCTGAAACGGATTGTACTTGAAGTTTAACACATAGGCCCTACATATTGCCTATCCTTAAAATAAGGAGTACAAGAAAGATCTGTATCGACCTTAGTAAAAATAACCTAAGACTGATGACGGGTTTCCTTAAGGGGCATGGTAACCTTAAGAGTCAGTTTAGGAATCCTAGCTTAGTAGAAGCTCCAACTTGCAGGTACTGCGTGAGGGAAGAAGAAACTTGTCGCCTGCTGCTAGACTGTGAGGCGAGTTTTATGAAAAGAGCTAGTAGTTTGGGAAGTTACCAATTAAAGGGCGCGGGATCTGCATACCTTGAATTCTTTCCAAATCCTGGACTTCATGAAGAGGCTAGGACTGGAGAGGATACTGTAACTGAGAGTTTCAGGAGTATAGGAAAGGGGCAAATAGATTTACGAAAGTCGCACTGAGTTTGCAACCCCTAAACATACCCCTATTCATTCATTCTTAGAGTATGCTATATATTCACTGGTCATTTCTTTAGTTAATCTAACTGTATATTATAATAACATAACGGAATTTAATTCTGTTATTTATTAAAACGGAATTAAAGAATCACCATTGGGAAAACTCCTATTAGAGCGGCAATCATAGTAAAACCCAGGACCAAGTAATGAGTACAAATCGTAACCACCAGAATACGTTTTGAGTTAGGGCTGAAATAAGTAGGTTTGTAGGACAGAAAGATTAAGAACTGTAATTCTTGGGCTGTAGGCCTACGCAGTTCGAATTACAGTCATATTTGATTCAAATTTGGCACTGGATTTCAAGTACTAGATAATGCAGATTGAAATCATATTTTCAAAAAGTATAGAGTAAAATCTTTGTGATTTTTGTTTATTTTGAATATGTTTTGCAACGAATTTATCCAAGCTACTTATTACAAAATCAATTTGTATCAAGTTTGATTGTTGCGATTCGATACGTTAGGTTACACCGTGTATGTTATCAATTACTTCAACGAGCTACTGCTTAACGAAAGAATTTTATTGCAATTCCCTTTTTTACATTCAGTTGTGAAACATTTTTCACTCGTATCTTTCGCAATTAATTCCATATCGCAAATGGAAACGGCTTTGATTTATTACTATATTTTGATTAATAAGATTTTAATGTATAAAACATCTACCGTATAATTTTTACAAATTGGAAATTGTAAAATATGCTATTTGGGAACGTTTTAAAACGAACAGATGCGGCGAACCTATGTTAAACGATCGCATAAAACGGCCATTTTGGAATTGTAACATCGGTTACTTGTGGCAAAAACAGAATGTCAAAGTTGAACGCTTGATTCTCGGCTCAGCTCGGGCAAGTGTGATAATAAATAAGAACGGTTGCATGTGTCGATGACGCGCCTGTTATGGCTTTAGGTACGGTTTTTGTTTCGTATCATTAATTTGAAGTCTTTGTGCGAGCCGAGATAATTACCTGCTGCATTAATGGCGGGCCGGCTAATTGTTTTACCCAATGACAGAAACAAATATGGGCAGATTAACCTCGCGGCCGCGGCGCTGGAATCCGCTGTCTTTACACACTTACTGAATTAACTGCGCAAAATTACCGTCCTCGCCGACAATGGGAACACTGCGAATCCGTTAAAAAATTGTTGTAACCTGGTGTCAAACGAAATTACATAGGCCTAATATTGTTAATGAATGAAATTCAAATAACCACGCCTAGCAGGCTTGTACAACATTAAAAAAAAAATTGTTTATGGGAAAAAGTCAGATTTCTTTGATTAAAGATCTTTAAATAAATAAATTTGACGATTCTTTGGAAAACTAACCCTATTATTAAACTATGACGAATCTTGAACATGATGTAATTTTCACAAAGAGTTAAAATACGTTTTGTCAAAATATTGTCTTTTCCTGACTTGACTTTGTTCCTTTCGTTGTAGCTTATAGTCCTACTGTAAAACGATTACGAAATTAACATTGACTTTGGAGATACATTTACTCATTTTATTAATATATTAACAACTATTTCTATAATTTAGAAAAAATGAATACGCATTAATTAAAACTGTAGTCTCAAAATATTTGTCAAATTGTAAGTAGAACTGAGTTATAATACAGTATAAAATGTATACAGTATATATAAGTTATAATACGATATAAAATTATCTAATATTTTAAGTAAATTCATTCTTGCCAAGGTGTTTTAACAACATAACCTAAAACATATCAGCTGATCGTTACGAATTAATATTAAACAACTGATCTTTTACTACAACTACAGTAAATAATATCTAAGCTAGGTTCACGTATTTATTTATTTAATCAAAACAAGATATTTGTAAACATATCTTCAAACTAATCATATATTCAGCAATTATATCATTAGCAATAGCTTCACTTTCGTCGGTAACTCCCGGAGATCTACACGTGTACTTTTTTTTACTAATAAACTGTCTCTTGTGTTGAGCAAAAAAACGTATAAGGTTTTGTTAGTTGTCTGTCAAAATTTCTTTCATTTAAATAATTGCCATCAATTTATTATACAACGTATGCTTTGCTTGCTGTATGCACTGGTTTTGGGGCTTTGTAGTTAAATAATTACTTGTGAAGTAAGCAAACTGTTAAAATTATTAATATGTCACATGAAAACGTAACAACAAAAAAATATCCAGTTAATAATCCATCTGATTAAAAAAATGTGACTAACATAATATGTTTTATTTCTTGACAACTTTGACAAATAAGAGAGCAATAAGTATAGTCAAATATTTTATAAATATTTTGAGTAACAATAATGTAACCACATCATTTTATTTATACTTCGTTAATACAACCTACAATTCTCGTAAATTCGATGAGTAACAAACCCCTCCAGTAAACTCAACAAGTAATTAAAATCATCAGTAGATTCAAGATTGAAGAATTTAAAATTACCAGTAGGTTTTGATAAGAACATAATCTCAACAGTAAAATCATCGACAAAAACTTAATTCGAAAAGAACTTAACCTCTCCAGTAAACTATATAAGAACGTAACCTCATCAACAGATTCAAAGAAGAACATATTGACCTATGTCATCAAGATATTTACCAAGAACTCTTAAAGCAGGTTCAGCAGGAACATAACTTCTCCAGTAAAGTAGACCAAGAACGTAACCCTACCAATAGATTCTAGGAAGAACATAATGACTTATGTCATCAATATATGTACCAAGAACTTAACCCCTAAAGCAGATTCAACAAGAACATAACAACTCCAGTAAATTTGACAAGAACGTAACCTTACCAATAGATTTAAGGAAGAACATAAAGACCTATTGTTATCAATAGATTTACCAAGAACTGAACCCTTAAAGCAGATTCTCCAAAACTTAACCTCTCCAGTAAATTAGTCAGTAACTTAACATTTCCAGTGAATTCTACAAGAATCTAAACTCTCCATTAGATTAAACAAGAACATAACATTTTGACAAAAATCTAACCTCTCCATTAGATAGACGAAAAACCATAACCTTTCTAATGAATTCGATAAGAACCTAACCTCTCCAATAGATTCGACCTGACCGTTTCGCAGCCTAACCTCGTGTTAGTAACTCTATTATTAAATAATTGTTTATTTAGCTATCGCAACATGACTTTGCTTCTACAATCCCCCCGCCCCTCCCTACGAGTGATTAGGCTTACTATAGTACTTACACAGATCGGAGAGAGGGGCCGAGGAGACCACACATTAATGAAGTATTGTATAAACTTGTGAGGGAGGTTTGAGCGCGCTGGAGCGTGGCCAGCTGACTGCACCTGTCTTACACCCCCCGCAGTCTCAATGTGCACGGCCTAATTTAAAATGTAAGGATTTGGGGCAGGCATATCCGGAGAATCGGTTAGCTTTTTAAAATTCTTTTGACATTTGATTAAGTTTCACAACGTTGAGTAGTAAAAGGGGGATGAAGTAATTTTAGGAACGACTGTAATTATGGCATTATAGACTGAAACAGCTGATGAATTATTTATTTGAGTCCGAGAGCTAACTATATATGAATGGCAACAATAAGGATCGCCTAAGTCACGACAATGAGAAACAGCAACTTAAATAAAAGTAAAAATAACTAAGTTATGTTGTACGGTTTTTATGTGAATATTTTGTTTGAATAAGTAAAAAATAAAAACACAAATTTGTTAAAATGCAAAAGGTATTTATAAATAACTATTTTTTTCATTAAAAACTTTTTATAAAATGAAGGAATTCAGTATAGAATTTAAATTCATCAGTATTTTTAATAAAATATATTAGTACAAATAACAGGATGTTGCATATTTCCTGTACATGTTATGTTTATGGAAGATATCCTTAATGGATATGATAACGTTATTTGTGTTTAATCTTGTTTATTGTTATGACGTTATTAAAACGTTCCCTAGGTTAGATTACTGATATATTACTATAAAATTATTATTGTACAATAAGTACGTGTTTTTCCCAAATTTGATAACAAACACTGTTTTAACCCAACTTGATGAATCTTTTGATAACATTGTGCTTAAGTAATACAAATATCATCAATGGAATTGAAAATGAAATAATTTATTCTTCCATATTTAAAAGACGAAAATTTAAAAAATGTTGAGCAAGTCGAATTATCTTTTTCGCTAATTCATAACTTTATAGAATATGAATTAGAAGGCTACGTATGTCTGCCAACATTCCGGTTCGAAAATTATCAACAACAATTTAGAAAAAAATAATTATTATTATAACAATATATTGTATATTGTATGAATTTTTTTTACATTTCATATTATGCTCTTCGTATAAAATGTTTTATAAACAAAGCAGAAAATAAACGGAACTGAAAACAAAGATGCCTTAATAAAAAAATAACTTGATACAATGTCACAAATAGAATATCAGTGCACCACTAGTTGAATTCACCCTTAAAAACAAAGTGAATCTAACATAAACAAACAACAAACTAAACGGTACCAGAAACAAAGATGTCTGAAGGTTTTTAGCCTTTTAAAAATCCTCAATTAAAAAAATATACAGTTTAATTCAGTATAAAATTTTCAATATGTTTGATATCATAAATGTCCCATTCAGAGTGAAACAAAAAATTCAAAAATGTGCAGTGTTTTGCCCTTTAAGGTCATATTCAGCGCAAAATTTCTTTCCCATCTGACACCCCACTCGAATTAATCAGTACTTAACCCTCCTTTAAAAATTGTCGCCTATAATTTTCGTCTAATACACGCAATTTTTAAACAACACTGAAAAAGCAATATGAATCTATTCCAAGCAGTTTTGGTTTAGTGTTATAAAATTTAAGTCAATCGATTGATCCTTTCTCTCGTTATCGTGGCCTATAAATTCCGCGACAAACAGACGAATTTTTGAATTTGTTTGGAAATCAATCCTGACATTTGTAGGCCTACAAAAAATCATTTTGATTCATTTTTAACGATTTTAGAATTTTGGCTAGCAAAAACAATATTCTATTTGTCCTTGAATACGAAGAATATAAATAACAAAAACAGGAAAGGGAATATCTCAAAACTAAAATTTTGAAGATAATCCAAAATTTTCCCTCACAAGAAAATCCATAATTTAAGCAATTTCTATAGAATTCTAAGCAATTCTATACATTTTATTCGATGTCAAACAAAGATGGTCTATTTTCGAACTTTTATACTGTTACGTACCTTTCAGCTCAATAGAAAATTTGTTTTTACACATTACTCAAACTCTTTGCACTGCCACCACAATATCAACACAAGATGGACGACGCCGTGCGTCAATACTAAAACAATGCCACGCCACGCAGTGCGATCAATTTGGCCTTTGTGATTTTTACGCCATTCAGTATGTGAACGATTTGTGAATAGAAGTACAGTAATGGAAGGCTGTGGAAACAGAAGCAAATAAATGGCACCGACGCTACGAACAAAACTCCGTTAAAGTGTGTAC
This sequence comes from Callitettix versicolor, assembly GCA_022606455.1. Lineage (NCBI taxonomy): Eukaryota > Metazoa > Arthropoda > Insecta > Hemiptera > Cercopidae > Callitettix > Callitettix versicolor. The sequence continues at coordinate 34,316,898 of CM040191.1, read as the reverse complement.
CTAGCTTTGTGCGCAGGATTGATTGAGCGGCTGTAGCCTATTCAACGTTGCCACAATGGGACGTTTCAAAACAAAAATATATTTCTAACAGAAGGATAATTAACAATGTGCATATAACAAACTAAGTAGCCTAATTGTGTAAAAACATTATAGTAACTTTCTCACATTCAATTATTTACCCAAAAAACTGAAATAGTGGCCAAATCTTTCAAAATAGGAATTTTTGATATATTTGTAGCTTCATAATTGAAAGCGGTGTTCAAAATTTTAAATATGAAAAATTTAATAGTTGTAGAGTAAATAAAAATGGCGTCTTCTGGATTACTCTTTGTTGAAGCTTCATATAGGATTACGACCAAAATTTAAGCAAAATATAATGGATTTAGAAAAATTATACCGATTTTTGAGTTATAATTCCAAATTTTTCGGGAAAACCATACGTTGCTAAAGAGGAACATTGAAATCTTAAAAATGTAACATTTAAACGTATTATTTTTAAAATTCTATATCACCTTTGAAATCGACGTTCAACTATACACATGTTAACATTTAAATTTTCAAAGTTATTTGAAAATACAAAACAACTAATTGTGAACCCAAAAAATAATTTTTCGTGTTTTAAATAAAATTCTAATATTGAAACAACGGCGAAATCATATTTCCACAATGTATAAGTTGTAGGCACTTACTGATTTTATCCATAATTTGAAAGGTATGAACATATTTAATATGTAACGAATATGTTAAAGTTATTATTTGCCAAAATCGATTTTTGTAACATGTATAAATTAAAAGCCAATACAAACAAACGGTCGCGTAACTCCCCCCCCCCGCCAACACACATTCAAAAATCAATTTACCACCACTCAAATCGTACTCTAGGAAAGCATTAACATATTTACTTCGGCTGCTCCAATAGCTCATTTTCTAACATTAGCTAACGAGAACTAACCAAGCACTACGTTAGTGCTCTTTTCGTCGAATGAGCGGATCTATTTTGAAAGATCAACTGAAATAATATTCACATTTTAATTAAAACTATTATTGCAGCTCTTGCTATCTTGTAAAAAGCAAACAAAATCTTTGTTTGTATTTATATATTGGCAATTAATATTTAATTTTCAAAAACCTTTTAATGTAAAAACGTACGTTGCAGTCGGGGACTAGACAACAGAAGTGAAAACTTAAATTGTATTATTGATCTTATTGCTAAACTTAAATTTTACAAAACTGGTATTAAAGAATACGAACACTTACCTACATAATATGAAAATATAAAACATCAATATTGTACAATATAGCTCAAACGTTAATGCAATAATGGTCGAAGTGGCTGGGCTGGGCATGTAATATAACGGATTTAATTGATAATTTTATTATTTATATATTTATATGGTTTGGTATGTAGTACAGTAGTGTTAATTATAATTTAAATATTTTTATATACGTAATTTAAAATCAAATAAATATTAAATATAAAAAAAAAATTGGAGTCAGCACCAGGATTAGAACTCATGTCCCTTAGTTTCATAAACAGAAACAATACTACTGAGCCACGAATGCATTACTATAAAGCAGCTCAATTATAACCTAAATTCACTTTGTATACTTCTTAGTGGATCATATCGTGACAAGTTTTTCATGAGCAGACGTTAAATACGAATTCACGCCTCGTCTAAAAGTGTCAGGCTTTAAAAATTACTTCAAAAATTTCTTCAAGTATTCAAAGTACAAAAATAACACTAATACTGATTACGTCATGCATTAAATTAATGTTCTGCGGGCTGTGAAAGTGAGACTGGCGGTCGAAGTGGCTAAAGCATCGGTCAGTCTACTGGTCACTCAACTGCGCACCTAAAGTTTCTTTGTTCGAGCCGCAGTTGCTCCCGTTGCTTTTCCCTTACCATTAACACTGACCCCTCGTCCTCATTAGTTTATCTAACTGGCATAAAGTATGAACGTTAAGCAAAGAAAAGACTGTAAACGTAATACGAGCGTAGCATGTGAAAAATGGAATTTCCTTTATAAATCCCTCCGCCCGGAGTGCAGTATGGATAGAGGAGTGGTATATTTGTTAAATTTCGTGAAAGGAAAACAAGGTACATTAGTTTTAGCGCAGCGGAGAGGGGTACAAGGCGCAACGAGAGTGGCTATTTGCCCGGAAGTTAACCGAGCGGATCCGGAACCGCTAATGCACTCTCTGTGTTTTGTTCCAGGCTCGGTGGCTGGATGGCCGTCATTCGTCTTGTAAACACTGGCAGTAATCAAAGCCCACTTTATTTCAACACTTAACTTTGTGCGATTTACGTTAAACGGCCGGAAATGAAACCATAGCAGCGACACGACGCAGTTTTACGTACATTATCAGAAACAAAATAAATAGCTGCACGCAGCTGTCTCGCTGGTGTGACATAGGTGAATTTTTAACTTTTTATTTTCTTATCTTACAATTATTTAAAGTGGGTTTTACCGTTTTGATTCACAGCTGTCAAATTCATTTTGTTATTCATTGAATATTTAAAATTGAAAATGTTGATTTATGAAAATGCCAACGTTGATTAGGCTTCGATAATATAGGCTACGATTTTCATATTTTGAGTGATTTTTTTTTCAAAACTAATTTTGCTGGGTAAATAATTTGTCCAAGCTATTCCAGGACAAAATAATAATTTTTTTTGCCAGGTTTTTAATCAAATCCGAATTAATTAGCATGTTAAACTTTCAAAATATATTGAAAACTAGAAAAAGATAAGTGAACATTGTCAGATTTGTGATCTTAAATTTAAAGGTTTTCGAAAATGTAGCCTACAATTCTATTTTATTATTATTTATTTTTTAATTATACCTAATGCCCAGGCGGTAACCAAGCACAGAGCGGAATGAGGGTGAAAGGCAACCGGAAACGGTGTTCAGTCATTTTAAAGAACGCGTTTTATTTTTTTAAATCTAAATATTTCAGCCTATGTGACGGATTCTAGTAAACTGCTGTGTTTAGAATCCGTAACCTAGGCGACGGTAACCTAGGTAATGTGAAATAATAAGTTTGGAGGCTTGATCAGCGTGATGGTGGAAAACGGAGTCATCTTCAAAACTGTACCTAGATAGAGTCGAAGCTACGCGGAGCGGATCCCAGCGCGCTCAGCTCCCTTACGCTTATATATATATATATATATATTATATATATATATATATTCGGTTTTGAATGCTTAGTCCGCTCCGAATTTACTGGCCATCCTATTTACGTTTTACAACCTAACATTCGTCACATTGATTCAGAGTTTCATCAAGTGATGAACTCTACTAGATAAAACAGTCTTTCATAATCAACGCATTTCTACAATTCGTAACAATTCGAAGTTTCTATATTCAAGGAGTCTCAATTTGTGTTTTGTCGCATATTTTTTTATCCCCTCCGCGACATTGTCCGTCTTCAGGTCTTTGTCTATGGTGGCCTTACGGACCTACCAAGAAGTTATTTTTAACTATTTTTTGCAAGATATTATTTTTAAATATTTTGAATTATGTTTATGCTGTGGGACTTTTCTGGATACTGTCCCACAGATTAATACCATAAATCCGCACAGGATTCAATAAAAGTATTTAAACACACACACACACACACACACACACACACACAAATAATATGTATATATATATAGTACATATAATTTATAATGACCCCTGAATTAAGAGATCGCAATCAGGGATCATTTCAAGGCCACGGGCCTAGGTCTTAACATAATGGCCACTTACATTATTTTTTCTACTAAGACAGTTTTTAGGCTACGTATAGTTAGCTTAAATTTTAATTATTTTTAAGATTTAATCATAAATGCAAAACCGACATTAAAAAATATCGTCTGGGGGAAAAATATATAGGCTAAATTAACTAGATGTTAGGCTACTCGTTGCGGCTTCGCCCGCAATTATAATGAAGGTAATAATGTATAGTCGATTTTCAAAATCAGAATAGGTTCAATTTAATATATTTCCATATACAATATTACATAATTTATCGTTTTCGGCCAAAGCATATAGATTTTTGCTACTCGACACTAGTGTGCACAATAGTCGGACGTAAAAAAAAAAAAAGAACAGGCAACATATTACTGACCGTGGGAGAAGCACGGAGTTCCCAAATGTATTCCTGCTACTCTTAACGTCTAACTCTGCGACTTATTAATTGTCATTGTAAATGCCAATTTCAATGATAACTGCTATCTTTTAAATTGGAAAGGCAGGTTGTTTGGAATTATAGGGATTTTTTAAATTAAAATAATTGCAAATGCAAGATTATAAATAAATAATAACAGGGGTAAGATTTTTAAAACGAGAATACGTCTATGTCCATCTCAGGTATATAAACCATATTCATTCCAAATTTCATCTCCATCGGTCCTGTAGTTAATCCGTTATGCGTGATTGAATATCAAACAAACAAACACACAAACCTTCAGAATTATAATATTATTAAGATTAAGCTACAAACCTAACAAACAGTGAAAACTTACGTATGACTCAGGTTATTTTACTTTAGCACTCAAACAAACAAACACACAGCGCGGTAGCGGAACGAGCGGTGCAACACAAACGGCAAATTGTTTTAAGCTATTGGAAATCGATAATGAGTGAAATCGATTTATTTTCCGACAATCGCGGTGAAAGCTTTGCCCAGCATGGATTTAACACAGTCTATTATATACAATAGGTTAGGGCCTACAGTCTGCGATTAGCTGTGTCGGCAGCTTACGCGGTTCGAGCACAAACTTCTTGTATAAGTGTTTCATTTTGGAATTGCGCTTACTGTTACATATAGCCTAATCACGGCACGCGGCTGTCTCGCACACGTGATGGAAGCGAATTTCTAATATTATTATTTTTAACTTAAATCGTTTGACTTCTGCTATCCATTAAGTAGCAATATAAACTTTAAAATTACATTGAAAATAGGAAAAGTGTGTTAACAATTTTGTAGCGATTTAATTCAAACTTGGGACAAAAATTGATTATGAAAATAAATTTAATTACTTTATTAGTTCGGACAAACCGTTATCCAATAGCAGATATCATCAAGATGCAAGACTATTTATTTTTACATTAGGCTACTTTTGTTTAAAAATAAGAAACTGTACCAAACGGTGTTCAGGTTTAGTTTTGAATTAGAAATTTAAAAATATTTCTTTAAGCATTTTTTAAAATGATGAATGGTTTTAAAAATTATAGTCCTACTTTTGTTTATTTATTATTTTGAATTGTTCCCATTTTGAAATTTGCTTATAAAATACAATTTCGAGCAGTTTCATTTTTGCTTATAGTAATTTTATCTAGGCTAATGTTTTTTCTCTTTTTGGAATTTACTTCTATCAAGTCAGTGAAACATTGCCAATAATGACGTTGTTTTAGAAATTTGTAACGTACGGTTTTAGCCCTTGCTTGTGTAGCGGCAGGTTATGTATTGACAATTCTGACCTTCCAATCAGCCAATGAATACTCTTAAGTTGGATGCCTAGTTGTTCGTTTTTTCTTAAAGTGTTCCTTCCAGTCTAGCTTGGCGTCAAGGGTCATACTAAAATATTTTGCACTATTAGCATGCGGTAATGTATGTCGATTGGCTTATAATCATATTTCCTATTTGTAAAATTTCCATGTAAAAATTTGGTGTCTTAAGCTTGATTTTGTTAACCTAAGAAGTGTTATAGTCAACCGCTGTTTTGTAATTTATTTTTGACAACTACAACAGCCAAGATAGCCGTGTCATCTGCTCATTTTATCTGCAACTGAAATAAAAATTTTAACTGAAAACTTACGTTTTTTTTTAAAAAAATGAGAATTTATATTTCGGAAATAAAGATTGATAAGTTCATATTTTACTATAGGCAGTTGCTATAGTTTGCTTGCTATAGTTACAAGTTTGGCACATTGCTCGTTATAAATACTGCAATGTATGCTATAATTAATTGTTTAGCCGAAATATTATAAGAAAATAAATGTTATTTGATACATACATATTAAAAATGCATATGAATATCACTAAACTTATTTCCAAGTGAAATAAATATTACTTTTGAAAATTTTTTTTTTTTTAATATATAAAATTGCAATAGGCATATATACTTTTAAAAACTATGAGATTTTTTCTATTGAAGAGAATATTTTGATAAGTTTCAGACTCGAGACCTTGAAATGTACGCCGACCATGACTTGAACACTAAAAGTCTTTCGTCAAATATTTAACTTACTTTATAAACTTAACACAGAACATAATAGTTGTGTACAGATTATGCTAACTTTATATTTTCACTCCTCTATTTTGAAAAATGTTTTTTTCTCAGCGCTGTGTTTAGGTCCTTGCTGTTACTAACTATAATATAATTCAATGACAAATATTCTGAAGTCAAGATAGATGCATTGCCTCCTAGTGTGGGTCTTACTATGATAGCTGCTAGTAATAACCGATGAAAATTCGTAAAAAAACCACAGCCACTTTGATTAACAGTGACAGCAGTCCTAACCAAAACAAAATCCAACCGCAGCCGCTCGACATTATAATGCAAATATTTATCAAAAAAACAAAATTGGATATTAATATTTAGTGTGGTTACTGTAGACTGCAGGACAACCATTCCGAATGTAAGAGACACAGACAGAAACAAAATTAGTTCCGCGAGTTGTCGCTAGAGCGGTCGGATACAAAAGGCCGTGTCTACAATTCGTCTCGCTACCATCCGTAATACACGTATAATATATCCAGAACTACATTGTCAATATTATACTATCCCTTACATATGTTGGCTTTTGTTCACACAATCGGATACGGTGACTCGATCCCTTTCAACTTTAAATCGATCTGTTTCTTTTCTCTCTTTGCCTCACCACTGCCACCCTAAACATGAGAAACCGAATCGTAATGTTATGGTTTCGAATTGAATTGCTCTAAGTTGTTTGTGTCGCTACACGTCCGACATTCCCACAGGCTCTGTTTTATTTGGTCAGAACAAAGCAATGCTCTCAGCCGTACACACATAGGCGCAATCGTCGCTATTGGACAAGGGGGAGTTACAGAAGAGCCTATTAGTCAAAATAATGAAATATGAGGCTGCGATATATCAAAGTAACGTCATATATAGGTACCTTGGAAACGTGAAATTTTTGAAGTCCAAAATCTTCATTAGCACTCAATAATGAAAAGTTTCATGTTTAAGCCATGTAAGATGAAAGTAGAGACGAGACGTGAATGACAAAAGTGCAGCCAAACTGTCTGTAACACTTGTATAATAATTAATAATAATAATAATAATAATAATAATAATAATAATAATAATAATAATAATAATAATAATAATAATAATAATAATAATAATAATAATAATAATAATAATAATAATAACAATAATAATAATAACAATAATAACAATAATAATAACAATAATAACAACAACAATAATAATAATAATAAAATAATAACAAACTCCGCCATTGCCGGTCCCAAGCGCGGGGCTTCATCTCGCAAGGGATGAAGAAGGAGAAGGGGGAGGAGTAACACCTCGCTAAAAAACCGGGGTCCATCTGGCTCCGGATGGTAGCTCCCTGTAAGGGCCCCTGCCTTGGGTTACAAGGTAAAACTTGGTCAACGGTCATGACAGCGGAAGAGGAATCTCGGATTCCCAACGGTGGATGGAGCGGAAGAGCCTGGTGGTTTCACCACCAACCACAATTCCAAATCCAAAGGCGTTTGTTCCCAGAAGGCGTTGTTCCTCGTACTGGGCTACGAGGAAAGCACAGAACATTGAGAAGTGATTGATTTGGTGTACCTCAAAATTGGGTGAAACAAATAAAGAGAGAAAATAATAACAACAACAACAACAACAACAACAATAATAATAATAATAATAATAATAATAATAATAATAATAATAATATAATAATAATAATAATAATAATAAATAAATAAATAAATGATGATAATCAATACTGAATATTGAATATTGAGTATCAAATATTGAAGATTGGTAGATAGACAAACATAATTAAATATGTTCCATGAGTCGTAAAACAAACAACTGTATAAATATTTTTTCGATATTTTTGTATAAAATACATATTTTTAAGTTTAGAATCGATCACAAGCTTGCGATACTTTAACGATACGGAGAAAGCAAAAATAATACTAAAATACTTGAGTTGTTAAAAACAAACATTCCCACAAGTAAATTATACGCAGCAAAAATAAAACCCATGGCACGCTACAATACAATAAAATGTTTTTTTTTATTTTGAAGTAATATACAAAAAATGTCCAGTAGGAAGAAACGAAAAATTAAAATTACATAACTGGACCGGAAGAAAAGAGTTGCAGGCTTCCTATACAGGGTGTAGCAGGCGCAACAATGCTCACTTGATATTAGCCTAAAACTAAAAATACAATATGTCATCTCGGCTTATTAATGTTCAGCCATTGTCTGAGCTTTATTAATTCATCAACAGAGCTGAACAGTTTTCAAAAAATGCACTTTGGAAACAATCAATCATACTGTCTCTGGAGAACTTTGTTGTTCAATCATTTTGGGACAATCGGTCGGATGTTGGTTAATTACTCATGAACTGAAACTTTAAGAACTTTCTAAAAATGCCATTAATGTATGTCTTTGTAAGATTTCGTTATTACTCTTAAAAATTAAGCCTATTTTTTATAATGGCGTCTTATTACTAAGACCATAATTTATCATAGTAAGTCATACGTAAATGTAAAACTCCAAAGTAGGCAGTGGGATAAAATAATTACTTATTTATTTAGACTTACTTTAATGTTTAGTTTCATTTAACATTTCATAACGGCAAGCTTAGTAAATTTTTAAAATCTTACTTTAAATTAGTTTAATTTGTTAGTGCAGTTTTTTTTACATACACATTTTAATTTAAAACGTTTGTTTCATTTATAAAATAATTTATAAAATTTATAAAATTTCGTCTGCATTAGCCCAAGTGTGCACAATAGTCGGACGTAAAAAAAAAAAAAAAATAAAATAAGAGTATTTTTCTCGAAAAATTGAAAATTTGAACAATTTTTGACCATAAATTTTAGTTCTCGAGCTCATTTGAACTAATTTTTTATGAGTTTGTATTGGAAAATACGTGGAAATATTGTGGAAGCTACCTTAATGGTGTGACCCAAAACGAGGATCTTCAAATGAGCGCTGAACCTAACGTTTATATCACATTTTGAAGAATCGTTAAAAAATGTTATATAGTAAATTTGATTGGATTTATGGATGGAAATGGGTGGTGGGTGTTGATGGGTGGATGTTCTTCGCTGGGTGATTTTGGACAGATTTGATTTAAATTTGACAAAAAATGTAATTTTGGACAAGCTCATGAGAGACCTACCAATCAAATCGTTCAACAGTTTCAAAATAAATCATTTTAATTTTCAAAAAATCTTAATTTGTTATGTATTACTTTTTTGAAAATCTGATTTTACACTCGTAATTAGCGCTAAAAATTTGTTTAAATCAGCAATACGAAATCCGTTGAAATTAAGAAAATTAATTTGGCGACGGTCAGGGTTCGTTTTCGTGTCAATGTAATAGGCCTACTCAAGTTTAAAATTTACACAGCAGTACTGTTATTTTTACGAGTACTGTACTAACAAAATTCTCAGTAAATTTTAAAACATGGTACAAGCAATAGACTCTTTAAAACAGTGTATTTTTTATTAATTTAAAAAAAAATGTTCCTCCTCTTAGTAACTTATGGAGAAGCAATCGAAAAATGGAATTCGTGCAGATTCATTTCCTTACTTCAAAATATTTTTTCTTACATTACAGCTTTTTAAAACAACAGTATAGGCTACAATCTTTTACTAGTTAAGGCTAAAACATTATAGGCTATTTCTACTGTAAGCTACAATAAAAGGACGCCTTGCGTTAGTTATTCCCGTATATGTTATAGGAAACCAGCTGTCCTACTCTATCAGCTGATTAACAGTTGTTAATATTTCCCACGCTCTTACAACCGCTTTGAAACTGTAGCGCAAATTTCACTTGACTCGCTAAACAAGGTTTTAAACAATCGGAAAGCCATAACCTAACTTCGTGAACACGATTCTTTACGTTTATGTTATAGTGATGTGTTAGTGTCATTTCATGCCGCTACGAGCGCTCTAAATTACACCGCCTTGTCCAGCCAGCACTGAGCAGATACAAGTAATAAGTCAGCTTAAACACATGGCCGCGCTAAATAGGAATTGCTTCCCGACAATCCGCCAATATTCGTTTTAAAATGATTTCAGTAAAAAAGCAAATTGCCCCTGTCGAGCGGAACTCGTAAATCTAAGCTTATAAAATACTGGAAAGATGCCTACGTCAGTTAGGCCTATGTAATAATTATTTTCTTTCAAAATTCTTTATCTTCGCTAACAAATTTGCAAAACTGATCTTGGGTGTCGTGGTTAAATATCGTTCAATTAGTTAATGATAGTTAACTGAAAGTCAGGTTAACAGGAATTTTAGTAAAATAATTAGGCCTATTTGGTAATGGGTAGGTTGTGGTATGCACTTTCTGTCCAAAACAAAACGTTTAATGTTTCTGAATAGAAGTGTTTTTCTACTTATTTAGACATTTAATCTTACCATCTCTATTTAAAAATTTAAAATTGGTTATATAAACAAACAGATTTTGTACTGTTATATTTTTTTTATCAAAATTTAACTTTCTCGTTGTAACTTTATTTATGTTTCTGAAGATATGTTTTAAATATTTTATACAAGTATGTTTTGAATTTTCAGGTACATTGGCTATAAATAAATAATGTGAATTATACATATCAAGAAACTTTTAAGAATGCTTTTTTAAAGAATTGTGTACGAAGTAACGCTTAGATAATATGAACATTTTTGATAGATGAAAAGTTATCCCAGTTAGTGAGATATTTGTCCCTTCTTCGCATTGTCAACGAAATTTATTTTTTTAAATTCAATATATATTGTTGTATGGCGGAGACGGAAAGACAGATCACAAGTTTGGACAACATAACCAGGAAAATTGGATTGAAGATCTCCTATGAGAAGACGTAAATTATGGTTACGAAGCCACCCGCTTTTAAAAAAAATTAATATCAACGGGAGCAGCATAAAACTAGTAAAACAATTTAAATATCTAGGAGAAACTATCTGCCATAACTTGGACGAAAAACCTGCAATATTGAATAGAATAGCGAAGCTCAAAAAAGCGCAATTTTTAATGTGGTCAACTTATAACAAAAAAAGTCTCGATAAAGTCCAAAGTAAGACAGTACAGTTCTGTGGTTCTCCCGGAAGCACTCTACGTCTGCGAGACCCTTTTCCAGATCAAGAATAATGCTAGGACTGACCAGTTACTTAAGATCGAGAGAAGAATCATTAGGACCTGTTTAAATAAAAGTTACCAGAAAGATGGTTTCTGGAGAGTCGCTTCCATGGAGACAGTGTATAAACAGGTAGACCCAATTACAAGTGTTATGAAAAAACGAAGAATTGCCCATCTCTTCCACATCCTTAGGATGCCTAACAGCAGGATTCTGAAACAGGTAGTCATGAGAAATATTAATACGAAGACCCAGGGACAATACGTCTGAAAGATTTGCAAGAGATCGGTTTGGGGATCGAGGATGCACCGGACAGAACGAGAATCAGAAGCATTCTGAAAAACATCAGGTTTGACGTAGGAAAGCCGGAACGACGAGGGACGGTGGAGGTGTCAGACGGGGTTAGGAGGCGGAGATCGGATAGGATGAAGGAGTATTGCAGGAAGAAGAAGTTGGAATCCTTACAGTGCACTAATACGGGTAAGAAGAAGATACCAAAATATTGACTCAAAGTGGTCCCATGTGGCCTTAAAATTAAAAAATATATATTGTTGTAATCGTCATATGTTCCCTTTGATCCAAAATCAAACACGATGACATACTTCGGAAATATTGTTACCTTTACTTTATTATTAATTTACTTGTTGACAAAATAAAAATATGTTTTTTTTTATAATCGTGCAGGTATAATCGTGCAGGTATACATATAATCGTGAAGTTGCAAAAAGACAGACTTTCCACAGTAACGTTAACACTAAAACTTTTCTTTAGCCCTATTTTTACAAAAGTGCTGTACAAACCTACTCCCATGTGTTTTTATTCTAGTACAGTGTGGTCGAAAATTTTAATTTTTTTAAAACTTTCCTTGATAATTAACTCTCTATTTTCTGAATAAAATATCAAATTGAAACTCTCAAAACTTCAGGATATAGTTTGAATCGTAATTTGAACAAATGAAGCTTGATGCGTTTAGTGGTCCTTATGAAATGGCCTATAGTGTTTTAATGACAAATTTTTGTAATTTCATCTGGTACTCTAACTGTACTAAAATGTATTAAACATACACAAAAGACACACACACACACACACACACACACACACACACACACACACACACACACACACACACACACACACACACACACACACACACACACACACACACACACACACACACACACACACATACACACACAACACAGGCTCAAAATAAAAATATAATACTGAACTCAGATACAGTAGCCTACAACCTACGTACGAAGTGTGTCGTTGACTTCATTTAGTGACTCCTGAGCAACTTCCATTCGCCGCTGTTTTTGTTCAAAATTCAACAATTTTGGAACGAATTTTGCAACCACGCTTTTCATACACAAAACATTGGAAACAATGTCATGATATGATCCAATCGATATGCCAACATCATCAGCGACCTCTCTAATTGTGATTCGGAGATTGTTCATAATCATTTCTTTCACTTTTTCCACGTTTTTATCGGTTGTTGATGTGCTGGGGCGTCCAGGGCGTTCGTCATCTTCAACGTCTTCACGGCCTTCTTGGAAACGCTTATACGACTCATAGCAGACTCACCATAGGCCTTTGTTAACATTTCTCACACTTTGTTACACTTTATTCCATTTTTTACTCAAAATTTGATACAAATTCTTGGATCCATTTCTTTTAACAAACGAAAATCGCCGAGCTCATAAAAACACGTCTAACCTTAGTGGCTGTCACAGACAAAGTCAACAATGAAAACAGCTGAAAGTTTTATCATACTTCAAGGGCATGTATACCAACAAAATAAAAAAAAAATGTTGACAATCGGACTCTCCAAGCCCGCGAAATTTAAAAATTCTCGTTACTTTCTGAACACACCTCGTATTTTTACTAGTGAATTTTTATTAGAAAATTAGCTATTGGAGCGACCATTCTAGTAAGACCCAGCCCAGAGGCTTTCAAATGAGCGCAATCCTAACGTTCAGATTACTTTTAAAAGGAAAATTTTAAAATTGTCTCGATTAAACCCGACATTCTGGGGACGAATAACAGCATTAGACCACCTATACTTCCGGTGAAGCACAGATTGTTTTGTTATTATTTTGGAAAATGTAGCAAAACTCTCAAGTTTTCTATTAAAATCTATTTATGTATTATACAAATTTTACATGCATAGATCTTGTATACAGTAAAATAATCGTACGTAACCTTTTAAGAAGAATTCACGAAATAAAATACTCATTGACGGTTGCATTATCGACATATATACGCTGAATGGCGTATCGTAAATAGCGTGATAGTGTTTATCCTTTCAATAGAAACATTCATGCACTCTTTCCGAATTTGTTGATGCTATTTGAAGTGTTCCTAACTCATTCCACTAGGTGATATGATCGTTTAATCAGTGCTTGCTGAGGGTAGCAATTAGTGTCAGCAGCCGTCGCCTATGCTTCAAATATCGTATCCAGTTACAGTGTTTGTCTAGAAGGTTACTTTTATTATTTATTACAAATTATTTACTATGGAAGACTGTTTAAAAATGTCAGATAAAAGAATTAACCTGAGATTAAGTAGAAACTGATGGTTAAAAGGGTAACGATTAATCGAGACTCTATGTACCCCGATGGCCTAGATACATTTATTTAAATATTGTGCTTTCGGCACTCTATTTTCCCATAAGAAATCCATTAGTGCAATGCCTTCTTTTGACACCAATATCTCCGAAACGAACCACTGCAGTTCCAAACAGAAATCTTCATGGATGGGTTACCCCATAGGGCTGCGGGGTTGGGTTGCAGAATTATAGCGGCACACATAGACATACCACATTTATACTTATTATATGCAGGCCTATGAATTTATAATCGCCTATTACGTAGTTGCTGGTGCGTTTATAAAAATAAATATGTTTTCTTCCTCAACCTAAAACTTTCTAAAATAAAATATTTTAAAATAGTTTTTGTCTATTACGTAGTATGTTTGGTGCGGTTATAAAAATAAATATGTTTGCTTCCTTAACCTAAAACTATCTAAAATATTTTTGTCTATTACGTAGTCGCTGGTGCGGTTATAAAAATAAATATGTTTTCTTCCTTAACCTAAAACTATCAAAAAAATTTTTTTGTCTATTACGTAGTCGCTGGTGCGGTTATAAAAATAAATATGTTTTCTTCCTTAACCTAAAACTATCTAAAATATTTTTTGTCTATTACGTAGTCGCTGGTGCGGTTATAAAAATAAATATGTTTGCTTCCTTAACCTAAAACTATCTAAAATATTTTTTGTCTATTACGTAGTCGCTGGTGCGGTTATAAAAATAAATATGTTTGCTTAACCTAAAGTTATAAAAATAATTATATGTTTGCTTCCTTAACCTAAAACTATCTAAAATATTTTTGTCTATTACGTAGTCGCTGGTGCGGTTATAAAAATAAATATGTTTGCTTCCTTAACCTAAAACTATCAAAAATATTTTTGTCTATTACGTAGTCGCTGGTGCGGTTATAAAAATAAATATGTTTGCTTCCTTAACCTAAAACTATCTAAAATAATTTTTGTCTATTTACGTAGTCGCTGGTGCGGTTATAAAAATAAATATGTTTGCTTCCTTAACCTAAAACTATCAAAAATATTTTTGTCTATTACGTAGTCGCTGGTGCGGTTATAAAAATAAATATGTTTGCTTCCTTAACCTAAAACTATCTAAAATATTTTTGTCTATTACGTAGTCGCTGGTGCGGTTATAAAAATAAATATGTTTGCTTCCTTAACCTAAAACTATCTAAAATATTTTTGTCTATTACGTAGTCGCTGGTGCGGTTATAAAAATAAATATGTTTGCTTCCTTAACCTAAAACTATCAAAAATATTTTTTGTCTATTACGTAGTCGCTGGTGCGGTTATAAAAATAAATATGTTTGCTTCCTTAACCTAAAACTATCTAAAATATTTTTTGTCTATTACGTAGTCGCTGGTGCGGTTATAAAATAAATATGTTTGCTTCCTTAACCTAAAACTTTCTAAAATATTTTTTGTCTATTACGTAGTCGCTGGTGCGGTTATAAAATAAATTTGTTTGCTTCCTTAACCTAAAACTTTCTAAAATATTTTTTGTCTATTACGTAGTCGCTGGTGCGGTTATAAAAATAAATATGTTTGCTTCCTTAATCTAAAACTATCTAAAATATTTTTTGTCTATTACGTAGTCGCTGGTGCGGTTATAAAAATAAATATGTTTGCTTCCTTAACCTAAAACTTTCTAAAATATTTTTTGTCTATTACGTAGTCGCTGGTGCGGTTATAAAATAAATATGTTTGCTTTCTTAACCTAAAACTATCTAAAATATTTTTGTCTATTACGTAGTCGCTGGTGCGGTTATAAAAATAAATATGTTTGCTTCCTTAACCTAAAACTATCTAAAATATTTTTGTCTATTACGTAGTCGCTGGTGCGGTTATAAAAATAAATATGTTTGCTTCCTTAATTTTTGTCTAAAACTGGTTCTAAAAAATGTTTTTTTGTCTATTACGTAGTCGCTGGTGCGGTTATAAAAATAAATATGTTTGCTTCCTTAACCTAAAACTTTCTAAAATATTTTTTGTCTATTACGTAGTCGCTGGTGCGGTTATAAAAATAAATATGTTTTCTTCCTCAACCTAAAACTTTCTAAAATATTTTTTGTCTATTACGTAGTCGCTGGTGCGGTTATAAAAATAAATATGTTTGCTTCCTTAACCTAAAACTTTCTAAAATATTTTTTGTCTATTACGTAGTCGCTGGTGCGGTTATAAAAATAAATATGTTTGCTTCCTTAACCTAAAACTATCAAAAATATTTTTTGTCTATTACGTAGTCGCTGGTGCGGTTATAAAATAAATATGTTTGCTTCCTTAACCTAAAACTTTCTAAAACTATCAAAAATATTTTTTGTCTATTACGTAGTCGCTGGTGCGGTTATAAAAATAAATATGTTTGCTTCCTTAACCTAAAACTATCTAAAATATTTTTTGTCTATTACGTAGTCGCTGGTGCGGTTATAAAAATAAATATGTTTGCTTCCTTAACCTAAAACTATCTAAAATATTTTTTGTCTATTACGTAGTCGCTGGTGCGGTTATAAAAATAAATATGTTTGCTTCCTTAACCTAAAACTTTCTAAAAATATTTTTGTCTATTACGTAGTCGCTGGTGCGGTTATAAAAATAAATATGTTTGCTTCCTTAACCTAAAACTTTCTAAAATATTTTTGTCTATTACGTAGTCGCTGGTGCGGTTATAAAAATAAATATGTTTGCCTTAACCTAAAACTTTCTAAAATATTTTTGTCTATTACGTAGTCGCTGGTGCGGTTATAAAAATAAATATGTTTGCTTCCTAACCTAAAACTATCTAAAATATTTTTGTCTATTACGTAGTCGCTGGTGCGGTTATAAAAATAAATATGTTTGCTTCCTTAACCTAAAACTATCTAAAAATATTTTTGTCTATTACGTAGTCGCTGGTGCGGTTATAAAAATAAATATGTTTGCTTCCTTAACCTAAAACTATCTAAAATATTTTTGTCTATTACGTAGTCGCTGGTGCAGTTATAAAAATAAATATGTTTGCTTCCTTAACCTAAAACTATCTAAAATTAAATAGTCGCTGGTGCTGGTTATAAAAATAAATATGTAACCTAAAACTATCTAAAATATTTTTGTCTATTACGTAGTCGCTGGTGCGGTTATAAAAATAAATATGTTTGCTTCCTTAACCTAAAACTTTCTAAAATATTTTTTGTCTATTACGTAGTCGCTGGTGCGGTTATAAAAATAAATATGTTTGCTTCCTTAACCTAAAACTATCTAAAATATTTTTTGTCTATTACGTAGTCGCTGGTGCGGTTATAAAAATTTCTAAAATATTGTCTATTTTGCTTCCTTAACCTAAAACTATCTAAAATATTTTTGTCTATTACGTAGTCGCTGGTGCGGTTATAAAAATAAATATGTTTGCTTCCTTAACCTAAAACTTTCTAAAATATTTTTTGTCTATTACGTAGTCGCTGGTGCGGTTATAAAAATAAATATGTTTGCTTCCTTAACCTAAAACTATCTAAAATATTTTTTGTCTATTACGTAGTCGCTGGTGCGGTTATAAAAATAAATATGTTTGCTTCCTTAACCTAAAACTTTCTAAAATATTTTTTGTCTATTACGTAGTCGCTGGTGCGGTTATAAAAATAAATATGTTTGCTTCCTTAACCTAAAACTATCAAAAATATTTTTTGTCTATTACGTAGTCGCTGGTGCGGTTATAAAAATAAATATGTTTGCTTCCTTAACCTAAAACTATCTAAAATATTTTTTGTCTATTACGTAGTCGCTGGTGCGGTTATAAAAATAAATATGTTTGCTTCCTTAACCTAAAACTTTCTAAAATATTTTTTGTCTATTACGTAGTCGCTGGTGCGGTTATAAAAATAAATATGTTTGCTTCCTTAACCTAAAACTATCTAAAATATTTTTTGTCTATTACGTAGTCGCTGGTGCGGTTATAAAAATAAATATGTTTGCTTCCTTAACCTAAAACTTTCTAAAATATTTTTGTCTATTAACCTAAAAAACTATCTAAAATATTTTTGTCTATTACGTAGTCGCTGGTGCGGTTATAAAAATAAATATGTTTGCTTCCTTAACCTAAAACTATCTAAAATATTTTTGTCTATTACGTAGTCGCTGGTGCGGTTATAAAAATAAATATGTTTGCTTCCTTAACCTAAAACTTTCTAAAATATATTACGTAGTCGCT
Organism: Callitettix versicolor; assembly: GCA_022606455.1. Lineage (NCBI taxonomy): Eukaryota > Metazoa > Arthropoda > Insecta > Hemiptera > Cercopidae > Callitettix > Callitettix versicolor. Next base: position 34,298,770 of record CM040191.1, on the reverse strand, counting down.
GGTGCGGTTATAAAAATAAATATGTTTGCTTCCTTAACCTAAAACTTTCTAAAATATTTTTGTCTATTACGTAGTCGCTGGTGCGGTTATAAAAATAAATATGTTTGCTTCCTCAACCTAAAACCTAAAAAACTATTACGTAGTCGCTGGTCGGTTATAAAAATAAATATGTTTGCTTTTGTCTATTTGTCTATTACGTAGTCGCTGGTGCGGTTATAAAAATAAATATGTTTGCTTCTAACCTAAAACCTAAAACTATCTAAAATATTTTTGTCTATTACGTAGTCGCTGGTGCGGTTATAAAAATAAATATGTTTGCTTCCTTAAACCTAAAACTATCTAAAATATATTTTTGTCTATTACGTAGTCGCTGGTGCAGTTATAAAAATAAATATGTTTGCTTCCTTAACCTAAAACTATCTAAAATATTTTTTGTCTATTACGTAGTCGCTGGTGCGGTTATAAAAATAAATATGTTTGCTTCCTTAACCTAAAACTATCTAAAATATTTTTTGTCTATTACGTAGTCGCTGGTGCGGTTATAAAAATAAATATGTTTGCTTCCTTAACCTAAAACTTTCTAAAATATTTTTTGTCTATTACGTAGTCGCTGGTGCGGTTATAAAAATAAATATGTTTGCTTCCTTAACCTAAAACTATCTAAAATAATTACGTAGTCGCTGGTGCGGTTATAAAAATAAATATGTTTGCTTCCTTAACCTAAAACTATCTAAAATATTTTTTGTCTATTACGTAGTCGTTTGTGCGGTTATAAAAATAAATACGTTTTCTTCCTTAACCTAAAACTATCTAAAATATTTTTTGTCTATTACGTAGTCGCTGGTGCGGTTATAAAAATAAATATGTTTGCTTCCTTAACCTAAAACTATCTAAAATATTTGTTGTTTATTACGTAGTCGCTGGTGCGGTTATAAACATAAATATGTTTTCTTCCTTAACCTAAAACTATCTAAAATATTTTTGTCATTCCAAAAATCCTGTCTGTAAATACTTTATAATTTCTGGTCTGAGCAATCAAATTATTGTTTCATTAAAAGTCTCAACAAAATTTGTATAAATGAGCATAGCTAACCAAATACAGTACTAATTACATATTCGAACAAAAGGATTCTCTTAATTTTATCTGCAGGACTACTCACTTCCGGCTGCTTCAACTAGATGAGAATCTTATCAGAAGCATGACGAGTTTATTTTCCCGAAAAGGAAGTTTATAAAACACCATATTTTTATTTATCGGGAGGACAGCTTTTTTGGATCTTATCGGACAGTCATCGGGTTATCGTAGAACTGGGCAGTAGTTTTACAAGAAATGTGGTTTTTCTGGTCGTGTAGGTGTGATCCCGTGACTGAACACGCGTGCCAACGTCTCGTAATTTAAATTTTATTTCTAAACAGATCCCGATAACATTGCAACCATTGGGCGTATAACAAGGCGATTAATAAATCTTTCCAATTCCAAGGCTTTAATCACTAAACATGTAAACACCAAATGAGTTATTATGACAATAAACAATGGTGGTTACTGCAGAAATAACTGGCCTAATTACCACAAAAATATTCTGTTTAGCGAATTTTCTCGAAAACGTTTCGCTCGCTGGTAAATTCTTAGATAATTTTTTTTAGCTAATCCTTTACATCAAAATGAGTTGTTTTACAAATGTTCAGAAAAACATTACGGTAATGTGAATTTTCATAAAAGTTTGAATAGTTTAGAGATTTTGTTAAAAAAACCTTACAGTTTAGCAGAAAATGTGTTATTTGGTAAATTCGCAAACAATAACATTCCTACTCAAAAATTTTACACATGTAAATTTAGTGTTTAACAAATTTTGACAGCAAAATGTCAGCTGCAGGGAAAAATCTTTTATAAAAAATTGAAATTTTGAACAACATTTAAATTACACAAATTTCACTGGAAAATTTGCTGTTTTATTGAGGAAATTCACTCAGAAAATAAGATTCTTAACAAACATCTAAAAAAAACGCTCGTTTTTTGAGCGAATTTCCTCAAAAAATAAAATATATACTAAACGCAAATACTAGGCTATGAACTTTAAAGTACAAATAACTAGGATTTAAAAAGCAATTGTAATTTATATATAATATTGACAAATGACACGTTTATAGTGATCCGCAGTCTTAACCAAAACAGTTTTCGGTTTAGAAGGACCAAATATCCTCAAAGCAGGATTGTAGGAGTGAATTACAACAGCTGCTTAACGATTTTCATGAAAAATTAAAAACCGCAGCAGCTACATTTTGCTGTAAATTAGTGCGTAAGCACTAAATTTTGATTTCCCTAATTTTGAATCAAGATTAGATTGATTCGTATTAATTATAATCGTATTAATTAAATTAAATACGATTTGAGTGGTCGTTAGAAATTATACAGTAAATTGTTAATCCAATTCACTTCAAAAACTAAGCCACTTACAAACGTTTTCATCGGAAGTGGCTTTTTTTTAATTTTTAAAACGTTTATCGACAACAAGATGGTTGCCATTTCCTCTCACAATAAAACAATTACAGCTTGATAAGGGTCATCACAAATAAATTAAGTAGAGGAAATACAAATAATTTTCGTCTAAGTTAGGTTAGGTTATGGTTAGGTTAGGTTAGGTTAGATTAGGTTTTAGGTTAGGTTAGATTAGGTTAGGTTATGGTTAGGTTAGGTTAGGTAATGGTTATAACAGTTCTTCATAAATTTTTGTTACAAAATAGTCTATATCTCTAACATTGGTCTTTACGGGGCCGGACGTGACATATGACGTGACTAGTTGCCCTGACTTTGTGTTGTTAATGAAAGCGTTATATTTTACATAAGACAGTAGTGTTCATTCTGGGGTTGCCACCAACAATATTTGTAAGGTAGAACATATCAAATGATTAAAGGTAATTTTTATAATGAACCACCGATAGAAAATTATTCGAAGGACCCCGTACTCCTAACAAATGGTGCATCGGCCGTGTTCTAGTCTTTACTAGAAATTCTTTGATTTTAAATGGTTCCAGTTTTGTGTTGAATAATTGTTTTCATGGTTATATAGTGGTATTTCCGTTAGGTTTTGACTGTGATAGGCATCATCAACTATTAATTGCGGACGTAATACATTTTGAGTTTAACTTTCGATAGGCGGCACTTACGTGTCATATATTTGTTTTTTTTTTACCACGAGCAGATAGTCTTCGCGGTTTGGGCCTATAATATTTGATAACAATATCTGTGTTTCAAATTTGGTGAATTGAGTAGTCATATTTGTACATAGAGGGTTATTGAATCGTACGCCTCTTTTCGTGTATATTGTCGACACATCATAGTTGCAATACATCATTGGAATTTGCGGACTCGTCACATTGCACATTTCGTTTACGTCATAGCGACACATTTTTTTTCTAGGACTTGCTGACACAACACTTGTGTACTGTTTCACAATTACAGGTATTTGTGCCGACATCCAGGGTTTACGACTTTCGCTAATCGATTATATTATTTAGCATTTTTCATGAAGTTATCGTTATCGGACATAAAATCTTTGACTAAAGACAAAGCGACTAGGGTTTTTCAAGAACTAGGCTTACCAATTCCAGAACAGGCGGATCTTGAGTTTTTGCGGTCCAATTTGCGGTTACTCAGGCTAAATTTGGATTCGGGTATGAGTTTGGATGAAGCTTCTAAATTGTACATGACAACTGGTTAGTACACAAAGACGTTAGTAAAAGCACGTTACATTTCAGGAACCGAACATATACGACACTGTTGAGTTTGCTTCTGGCTCGAGACAGACACTGGCGTTAAAATCCATAATACAGTAAACATATCACCACATAATTCTACAATGACCGAACGCATACCATTTTTTGATCCGGGCAGATTTCGTGAACTCCGGGGAGGATATTTTAAGTCATATTACGCGATTTGAGCGGGCGGCCTTGGCGAATGGTTGGGACGACACAAGAAAAGTTGTGTACTTTCCCATGTACCTTGACGGCGTAGCTTTGACTTACTTTGAGAATTTTGAACGAAAGAACAAAAGCATGACTTGGGCCGGTATAAGGGAAACGTTTACCACTGTATTTGTTCTACGGAAGAAAAGGAGATATTGTTGATGAGGTTGAATAATCGGCGCAGTTACCAGAAGAGTCGGTAATTGAATATTGGACGGACATAGAGCTTTTGTGCGCACGCTTGGACAATGACATGTCGGAACAGAAAAATCTGTGCGTACATATTGAAAGGTTTAAACCCGGCTTATATTGCAACAAATAGCCATGCTCGATAACACAACTTTCGGTAAATTAGATGCCAATATAAAGGCTTACGACAGGCAAACTTCTTGATGCGGGGAACGTTTAGGTTGCCATTCATCTAAGACTGTACAGGACCAGCGCGTCATGGAGATAGACGAGAAAATAACTAGAGTAATGAATATGTTAGACAATTTCAAAATGCCTAAAGATAAGGACCACGGACACAGTTACCACACGTACCGACGAGACACGGGAATAGGGACTACAGACATGAACGTACGCAGTTTCGCAGCGGTAGATCTCCGCGCAGGGACAAATCACGTGACGTGAAAATAGGGCACATGGGCGCCACAGTTACAACGGACATGAGAATAAATATAGTAAGTCAGATAACCCACGGCGTAATGGTGACCATTCCTCGCAAACTACGTGTTGGGTGTGTAATAAAAAGGGTCATATTTCAAAAGAATGCCGGAATAGGTATCAAAAAAAACTAATGAGGCCAGGGATACGACAGACGTATTCCAGTGAGCCGCAAAACCTCGGAAGTATCAAATATTTCACACACGACAAATGAAGGGATCCCTAATATACGATGGCGGGCTATACAACATTATGAACAGAGGGTACACATTGACTTTATTAAAGGACAGATGCACTCTCGGGTCAACAACATGATAACACATACAGACGTCGTCGACCTTGCACGGAATTCTTTACTGCACAATAAGCAAGCCAGGCGATACGCAGTCTACACTACCGCACAGTAACGAGTACACTTCCCATGACAAAACCAAGAGGATACTCATGTTCTTCTAAACAATGAATTTAACACAAAAAATAATGAAGGGCTAGCACTACATGTGACAGGTTGTCTCGGCAATATTTATACGCACATGCTATTAGACACAGGTTGCAATGTTTCTTGCATAAATGACAAATTAAAAGCATTCACTACACCATTAGCGTCTAACAACATAGTTCTGACTTCGGCCAACACGACCTGATGACGGTTGGTGAGAAGGCAGAGCTCCAGCGTTTCTGCGACTACAGGGTGTGCCATACACACAACCAGTGTATGTAGTTCAGGATTTGGCCTGCAATATTTTACTAGGAAATGATTTTTGACAAAGAACAATGCCATTATCAACTATACAACGGGTACCATTCAAATTGGTGACAACTCGTTTCAATTACAGGGGGTGGTTTGTATAAACAAGATTTGACCCACTTTCATCACACATCAGCACATGGTATATTTTTACCCGAAGACATAATATTACGGCCACATGTTACACACTATATAGAACCAACCATGGGAACAAACATCTCCAACGGGATACCTTATAGCTTTGAACCAGCAGAAGGGATGATGGCTCAACGGGGTGTACATGTTTGCGCAGTCTCACAGCGCACACCCATCAAACTACAGATCAAGAATCCAACCTCACTATCGTGCCGGATTTTAGGTAGAACGCATTTAGGGGCAGTTTACATTCGACAGACCGAACCATCAACAGACACCCGACACAGACAATATTCTACGGGTATCGGACACCACACAGACACCAATTTTCACTATTAACGCACAAAATCGACCATTACAGGATCTCGGCGGGACACCCATAGATATTAATCCAGATTTGACTGAGGGAACTATGCAGCAGCTAGGAGCTTGATCGACAAATATATTCATCTTTTCGCACGGGGACCGGAGGATCTGACGGAGGCAAAAATGCCACCATACAAAAAAATAGTAATGAAAAATGATACACCATTGGCTGTGCCACCTTATCGTTTGAGCTTAGCAGAGCGGATGGAATTGGATAGACAAGTGGAAGAACTGAAAAAGGCAAAAGTAATAGAAGATTCGCAAAGTTCATTTTGCAGCACCTGCGTTCCTTGTGAAGAAACCTGGGAACCAGTGGCGAATGGTGGTGGACTATCGCAAGCTAAATGAGAACATGGAACCCGACAGATTTCCTTTGCCCAGAGCAGATACAATTTTCGACACTTTAGGAACAGCTAAGTATTTTTCATCATTAGATATCAATCAAGCATTCTTTCAACAGCCTATAGCTAAAGAGGACAGACAATACACAGCATTCGTTACACACACAGGCTTATATCAGTACACTCGACTTCCTATGGGGATGCGTAACTCGTCAAATTCCTTTTCAAAGGAGCATGAACAGGTTATTTGCTGGTTTACTTTACCACGGAATGATAATATATGTAGACGATTTGGTCTCGTATGGCTCGACGTTTGACGAGCAACTCAAATCACTGGAAAATGTTTTTCGAAGATTAGATTCAGCGAATTTGAAACTAAAACTTGAAATGCCATTTTTTTACAAGAGCATAGATGTGTTGGGACACAACATTTCGCTGAAGGTGTGAAACCTTTAGAAAAGAATTTACATGCAATTAGGGATTTTCCTACGCCTACGACCACGACAGACGTACGAAGTTTTTTGGGGCAGCTTCTTACTATAGAAAATTATATATACAAATTCAGTGATATAGCCAAACCACTTACAGATTTAACACAAAAAAGAGAACACGGGTGATAGAAAATTAAGGTGGACAGACGAAGAACAGACAGCATTTCAAAAATTAAAAGATGCATTAACAACACCGCCTGTGCTAGCGGAATTTTTGTGAAGATAAGGATACAGTCGTTTCATGCGACGCGAGTAGGCACGGAATAGGAGGCGTCTTGTCACAGTACCAAGAGGATGGAACACTTCGCCAATTGCATACGTCAGCAGACGACTAAAAGACACAGAAGGGAGGTGGAGCGTATCGGAGATCGAATTGTTAAGCATCGTCTATACAGTTACACATTTCCGACCATTTTATATGGGCGAAGATTTACAATATTCAATGATCATGCCAGTTTACAATTTTATAAAAACATAAAAACATTAAGCTCACGATTAAACAGACTAGCTTTGAAACTTATAGACTATGACTTTGATATTAAGCACAAACCGGGAACACAAATGCGGGTACCGGACAGTTTAAGTAGACATCCGGAAGAAAAGAATATCGACATACCAGACTTACAGGACGAATTTCAGATAAATAATATCAAAACTTTAAATATAGAACAATTACAGCTAGAGGACGAATTTTTATTTCACATAAGACAGGGCAATACTTGATCCACAACAGGCTGACAAGACACATTCTCGAGCATCAAGGTTGTATACGTTGCTTGATGGAGTTTTTGCACTACAAACATTTTACACACGGAGAGTGTAAGCTGTTACTAGCTGTACCAAAGTTAATAGTCAAGGACATTCTGCAGGCATATCACAATTGCTTACTACAGGAGGACATGCGGGTATAGCTAAGACATTATCGAAAATACGGCAAAGATACCATTGGCCTTCCATGACCAAAGATATCATACAATATGTGAAAGCATGTCATAAATGTCAAGTTATGAAAACTTCACGAATAAAACCATCGGGACTATTGCAACCAATCATTCCGCACACAAAACCTTTTACGAAGCTCACGTTGGATTATATGGAACCATTGCCGAAGTCTAACAAGAAAATATACATTTTGGTAGCAGTGGACAACACAACCAGATACGCGGTAGTTAAGGCAACAGAAAAGGCAGATGCGCAGACCACAGCGAAATTTTTGCTTGAAGACATAATTCCTCATTACGGAATGCCGGCGGAAATACAGACGGACCGCGGAAAGCACTTTGTTGCTGATTCATTAAAACAATTATATAAGGCTTTAGGGATAACTCAGCAGATCTCGACAGCTTATAGACCACAAAGTCAAGGTGTTACTGAAAGATATAATTCTACACTTGTTGACATGTTACGGTGTTATGTCAATGACAATCAAACTGACTGGCATAAATATGTAAAATTAGTGACATTTGCATACAACCAGGGAAACACGCTTCTACAGGGCATTCACCTTTTACTTATTGCATGGGTTTGAGGCGAACCAGCCTATCGATTTGGCTTTACTTCCAACTATACCAGAGCACGATGTTCTAGCGGCTTTAAGGATTGTTCACAAAGTACGTGAAGACATGCCACGGATAATGGAAAGAACTCAAAGGTCACAATGCGAACGTTACAACAAACGCGCAGAGTAGAAAGAATACTGTGTTGGAGACTTGGTTTTGCTATCAAATAGCACGAAGCCGAACAAACTAGCAACACATTACAAGGGTCCATATAAGATACTACGTAAAATCACACCATTAAACTATGCCATAGAGGTTTATAGATATGGTAGACTACGAGAGGATATAGTACATGTTAGCAGATTAAAGAGTTACAAATAAAACAGGATAAATTTATAGTAGGATAGATTCATGGCGACAACACATGAAATGAACACTAGTTTTGGGGGTTGCAAAATTTTCTTTTCAAATTGTATTATTATTATTATTTTAAAGATCTTACTTTTTCCTTTGTATAGTTAGTTTTTTTAAAAAAAAAAAAAAAAAGGGAGTTTACGCAAAGATTGTCTACTTAGTTCCAGGCAAACGAGGTAGAAGTACAACGAATACGGTCGGAACGCACCTGATTCATCGACTCCGACAATCTGTACTGCAGACAGAAAATATGGCAACAACAGAATTACGAATCTATATTCTCTTTATTACGTTTAACCTTACCATACTCAAGGTCCAAACCGATTCTCCTGTCAAAATAACTAATGGCGCCTACTTTCATTCTCTTCCAACACATTACACCTATGAGGCATCTTATCCTTTACCTATACCTTCCCTCTTGATTCTTTTGCAGACTTCACTGACATTCCACATCGAGGTACTACCTGTTTAGCACCAGATGAGACGCCGGTATGCCAAGCTGTACAGGCACTACAGGTCTTATGGACAGTACGGATGACGTACAACATAAAGTGGCGACTGGATTCAACTGGACCACTACAGGACAACGAAGGGCAACACGGGCTATTGACAGCATCGGCGATATTTTCCATTGGTGTTGTGGCACAAGCAACTGACAACGAGCTACACGTCCTGACTACAAATGAAGAGGCCGTCAACAAACATATCAACATGGTCCAGGCAGTTATCAGGATGACCATCAGGATTTAGTAACCACGACGACATCACTCAGGGATACACTGCAAACGTGTCAAGAGTGCTGCAGGACGTACACGATACTTTTGACAACATTTCAAAAACCCTTGAGGAAGCTTTACACACGTTTCTACAGTTAGTGTATATAAGACTTTAGTACATTATGTGTTATGCCAAGAAAAGCAAATATATTATAAATACTTTAATTTATATGATAGATACTATAAGAACAAATTGTAGAAACCATGTGATTACACCCACCTCAGTACCTGTAAACTTGTTGCTTGCAGACTTAAAACACCTGGAACTCCGCCTGATCCGAGATCATATGTCCCTAGCCATTCCTAAGGAAAACATACACCTTTACTATCACCTACCCATTTCTATCGTGCATCATTACACCCCCACTCCATCCTGACAACAGTAAAAGTGCCGATTCAGCATCGATCCAATGACATGGCAGCTCTTTCATTACCTTCCTGTACCTTACGTTGGGAGAACCACACCTGCATACTCTCGCACACCCCGACAATCGTTGCCACGGACGGGGACAAGTGTCAGAACGATATCTGGAAAGCAACTGGATGATTGTCAACCTGGAAGCACGGGACTATGTTTCTTACCTCGACACAGGATATCGGGGGTCGATATCTGAAGGGTGCGCGGTACAATTAATGAGAGGGGAGATCTGCATGCTATAGCACAACAATGCACTTTTCACTGCACTCCCAGTGGCAAGAACCCCATAATCACGGAGATAACGGGGGATCTTTTGCCATCACAAATCCTACACCCAACACCCACATAGTCTGCAACGACAAGAAACCCACCCTATTCCACAGCATGATGTCCCAGGAACAATTGAAGTAAAAATTCTTTTGTCATTGTTCTTACAAGAAGGTGATACTATCTTGATAGAGAAACAGTTCCCATGTGACAGTAGAACATCCTTAGACCTCAACATAAACCACATTGTAAAGCGTTAAACAGTTAGTCGTATTGTTGGAGAACCACAAAATACCCTGCGTCACAACGCTAATAACTCATTACTGCAACCGGAAAAAATTGCAGAAAATTACAATAAATGCGTAGAAATCCGGAGTGTACAGGACCTCTGATCCTGATGCGCATGCTCGCGGAATTGTCACGACAGGCCACGCCTCTTCACGTAATCACTGACCACAACTTGCGACTCATCGACGCTATCAATACACCGTGGCTGACGTGATGCGACGTGAACATCGCGTCGCCGCTACCTGTCGCGTAACATGCACTCAGCGATGTAGACGATCTCGTAAATCAAACGTTTAATAGTTTTAATATTATATTTTCTACTTCACCAAGTTAAAACAAATCTCATATAGAAATTATTGCAACATTTAATATCATTTTTGGAAGATCAATTTTCATGGTTAGGCAGAGATTCGGCCGCAGTTTCACAAGATTCCGTGTTACGTTCGTTTTGTTGTCCTTCCATATTAACATTTACTCAGTGACCTAAAAACACAAAACACAACCAATGCCAATCACGCTGTTGATACAGTAATACTTTCATTAAATGACAAGCCAGAAAAAGTGACAAATCTCCAAAATCATAATAAACTTGTCCCCGTCGCGGCTTCGCTAGCAGTCATTTATTTTAATTTTTCCCAACAAATCCTTCGGGAAAACACTTTTTCTGGTACCTGCAATGTTTTATTAATTAAATTATCAAGACCTCTCTGTAACAACATTCGCAGTTTTTACTTTTAAAGTGACTCTTTCTTATCGCGGGGTATGGATGTATGTTTTGCTCGGGGAAAAATCAGTTTTCCGTCACGGAACGCTCTAATTTTTGTTTAGTGATTAATAAAATGTATTTTTGAAGTGAAAATATAAACATGGGTATATAAATACAAACATTTGCTTCCGCGTCACGCTTGAATCCGTAATGCGTACCTAACAGAGTATATTGTTCTTTTATATATTTAGACTGGAAGTGAGTTACTTCTAAACAGCTGATTTCATGCAATAGCTTCAAAATAATTTCAATTGATGTTATGTTTATTGTTCTTGTTAATTTTAAAAATGTGTATTTTCTAAATATGTGTAATTAAATTTTTAAAGTATAGGCTATATGACCTTTACCAATTTTTGAATGCCAGAATCACAAATATTAAATTTATTATTACGCTTAGACAGTATAAATGTCATGTATAACTGCCAAAAGGAGGTTTATAAACTAATTAATTATTAAAGCCTCTTACATAGCCTAAGATATTCAAATTCATAGTCTGTGACAGTTTTAGTTAATTTTTAAGTAGTTTAGCTATACACACGCCAAATTTAATACGACAACAATTTTCAAGTACCATTTCCTGCATGAATTTAAATTTCTATAAAAATAATTAAATCATAATAATGAAAAAGTATACAGTCAGGCATGCCCGCACTGCCTAAGTTTTGTTTATATTTTAACCCCTATTTCAACCTCTTTCAACTTCGAATTTGTTAAGCATCATCCAGAAATAAACAAAAACCTTCACTCTAACATTCAACTTATAGTTTTTAAGGTTCGTGAAATTATGTTTTGGTTCTTACAAATATCAATATTTCAACCGCTTAGGAGAACAATTTTTATAAACGATTTCTCAGTGAACATGGAAAATTGAATGGTAAATTTAACACATTTTCAGCTTCAAGCATCCGACTATTTAAGCGATAACATGAATAATGACGTTTTGCGTTTACATGAACTTTAATCCTTATTCTAGTTCCTTAGTTTTGAACTATTTTTAAACGATTTCTTCGCAATCATCTAGGATCCAAGAGAATCGAGCACATGAAATTTTAACGTCCATAATGAAAAAATTAAAAAAATATACACCATTTTAAACCTAAGGGGTGAAATTTTGGGAAAACCATTTTTAGTGCAACTTAAGATAAACTTGTGTACCAAATCTACGTCTTTTGTATCCGGAGAGACGAGATCAAATATAAATTTCGTTTTTTCCATATTAACCTCTTGGGTGGAATTTTTCTTAAATGTTTCCTATCAGGCACCTATAGCCTAAACCAAGACCAACGTAGGCTTAATTTCAACTTTTGTAGGTTTTATAGTTATGGAGATTTCGTGATGAGTGAGTGAGTGGTATTTGTATTGTGAATAAATGCACACCACACAGAACAGTGTGTGAGAAAATATAAAGATTTTAAGTGCATAACCTTAAAAATTGTGTAAAAACGTCAACCATTATAAATAATTCTAACTCGGATGAAAATAAGTTCAAGCGATTATTTCTATGAAATCACGAAATCCACGCCGACGATGCTATTTTAACAGGTAATAGTAGACTATTCATTAAGCCTAAATGGATCGGAGCCTGAGTAGCTCAATGGGTAACAGACAAGTAGTTGGCTATAACTTTGATCTGTAGCTTACAGTTACTAATTTATTTATTACTATGTTCAGTATAATGATCTGCATTCCTTAGCTTTGTCAATTCTACTTTCGTTGACGCGTTTCCGAGAACCTCCATCTTCAAAAACTATAGCTATACTCTGAAGAGGGAGGTTCTCCGAAACGCGTCAACGAAAGTAGAATTGACGAAGCTACGGAAGGCAAATCATTATACTGAACATAGTGACAATAATCTTAGCAGAAAGGAAGAAGAATATAAAAATAATTTATTTATTACTAAAAACCGTTGGATTGTTCTACTACCGTTGGCTTTTTTCGACTATCGTTGAATTTTTCTACTATCGTTGGTTCCCTTTCTACTACAGTTGGTCTTTTTTCTACTATCGTTGATTTCGTTTTACAACCATTGACTTTTTTTACTATCGCTGGCTTTTTCCTACTACCGTTGGTTTTTTTTATGTCGTTGGTTTCTTTCTACTACTGTCGAAGTTTTACTATTAGGGCCTATCGTCGGCTTTTTTCTTTGGATGTTTTCTGCTACCGTTGGTTTCTTTCTACAAACGTTAATTTTTTTTCATTCTTTACGTTGATCTCCCAGTTTAATTACCATTGGGTCTAATTAAAGGCGTAAAATCACTACAATAAAAACTAATAAAATCATTATTTCATTGACTTAACCACAAATAATTGCTTCATCATTATCTGCAAGGGAAACAACTAACTGCAACATCCGGCATTCAGTACATCCTGTCGGGCCTCTTCATATAACACCATGATCTTTCTAGCAAATCTTTTCCTTCCACCAATCTATTTACTGGGGCAAAAGTGATCTAACTTTTCATATTTTCACCGTGTTAAAAAGTCACTATTGATATTTTGAACAGTATAACCATTTCGAGGCTCTTTAAAAAATGTGCTTTTTACATTAATGTCTGTTAGCCTGTGTGTGTGTGTGTGTGTGTGTGTGTGTGTGTGTGTGTGTGTGTGTGTGTGTGTGTGTGTGTGTGTGTGTGTGTGTCATACGTGCGCGTGCGCGTATAGACGAAGATATTGATGTAATTTGGAATTTAAATGTATTCACTCATATCACATGACGATATACTAATTACTCTTTTAGAAACACTTTTTTTGGTCAAGTTTGAGCATACAAAACAAAACGTATGGTTTGCTATTCGAAAACCGGAACACCATCAATAAAAAACCGGAAGTCGGTCTATTTTTTTCTAAATAGTTCATCAGATTTTTTTGAATTGTAGTAATGTAAACAATTCATTGTAGCGAATTCGAAATTAAATATTTCGAGGTAAAGCTGTAAAACAAAAATATATTCTGACTCTCGTTATGAGTTATGCATGTTCATAAAATGCTAATTATTTTTTAAAATCCAATGATCCGATTTTGAGAATTTATTAAGTAATCTAGATTTTACGATATTTTGTCGATAACTTAAAAATCGTTTTTTGTTTGTCAATTAGCTACATCTGAGAAAGATTGTACAACAATTATGTGTTATTTGTTTCCTTTATATCGCTGGCTGTCACTTCCCCAGGTTCATAGTTAAGGTACGTTCCCATACCAAATAAATATCTCAGTATCTATGGTAACCTTTAAGCTATAAATAAACAGCTGTAGGCCTAAGTATTTTATCTCTAAATATCTAATTGTGTTCAATATTTTAAAGACTGATGACAATTGAAGTGGATTACTGATGTGTGACAAAATTAATTGCTTTATTAAAGCCAAATTAATGGTGTGGTAGAAATACCAGCCAATTACATTGTCGTTAAAGTAATAAACTCATTAAGAGAGAAATGAGATAAGCCAATTGCTGATACCCACCCTTGAGTGTGGGGGGGGGAGTGATGTGTAAATTACAAGATCATAACGCAAGCTCACAACGAATAACTAAATAAATGACTGCACAACTTTCTCACTGATAGTTATTGTTATTTATCCAAAAACAGGCAAATTTCTCAAATTTGGTTCATCAAATTTTGTTTTATTTCTGACCTCGGGTTTGGTTATAACCTATTATTATGTTTTTCGATTCGCTTCCAAGCATTATAGCCTACTGCATTTCAAATTTGGTAAGCTGATTGGAGTTATAAATCTTCATAATTTGAGAAAGTGTCTTTCACCCTCTCTCTCTCTCTCTCTCTCTCTCTCTCTCTCTCTCTCTCTTTCTTTCTTAAAAAAAATCTCTTAGTTAAATCTAAACGGCAGTAGATCCCCTAACTCCTGTATTGAACCTACGAACTTGAGATGCTAGACAACCGATAATATATTTCGTAGGTGAATGATTCCTGTAATAAAAAAAAATCATAGACCATAAACATAGATCTTGAAAGTTTCTTTTTTTTATTTTAATGCGAAAAGCACATTGAGGCTATTATCGCCTCCCTAAATGTAAGTGTAAGTGTAAAGTGTTAAAGTCGTAAGTGTAGTTGCAAGTGTAAGTGTGTGTTAGACTCGGGTACCGCGAGGGACGTTTAAATCCTCTCAATAGGTGCAGCTAGTCTGCACCCCATGCGAGGATTGACAGCTTCTTTCAACAGCTATCTGCCATTTGTTTTACCTTATAATTTATATCTTCAAAACGGTCTAATTGATTGAGTTCAAATGTTGCATCATACTTATCAATGTCAAGAAAAAAATTAAAAAACATGTCCATTTCAAAATGGCGGCGGTTTAAAAAATAACGAAAATCACTCATAAAACAATGTGTTAATTGTAAAAATTAAAATAAATGTTTATACTTTATTTGATACTATATCGACTGGTACAGGCCTATTGAAATTATCCGAAGGAAGGTTACGATAAAAGAGCGTTGTTGATTTTTTTCTCATTTGAGTCTTTACGTTGTGTGCAAAATTTAAACAGGCCCAGAGATATAGATTAGGCCTATTTAGTAGGGAAAAATAAAATGGTGGGTAGCTGGTTATACAAAAAGCGTTTATGAACTATCGTTTGTGGAAACAATATGTTCATATGAATTTTTCTTTATTTTGAAGAGAGAATATCAAGATTGTTTTCATAATAATGTAGATAGCGTCTTTACTGTAACCCAAGTGACACAATGTAATAACAGAAATATGCTTTGCGATATAAAAATACACATTTACCAATACTGTCAGGGAAGTAGCTTTTAAAACTGAATTCGTTATACTTGAAAAAACAAAAACTTATTTTCTTTTGTAAAATACTAAACCTCAATCACATAAAATTGTATAAAATTTAGCAATAATCATTGTTTATAAAGTTTAAATCTTAAACATGACAAACAATATGCCTTCTCTAACGTTCTATTATTTTTAAATTAAACAATAATTCCATTCACTCACTGCACCAGGTCTGTATTGCCACACATGTCTGTAGTAGTTAACGAGTGAAGTCAACTCTTTCCATTCAACAAGTCGTTAACTTCACCTCTATCCAGCAAGTCTGACTTCCATCATCTTCTTCTTCTCAATTCAATTAAAACCGGATATACAGCAAAAAAATGGGACAGATCTTCTATTTTTTCTAAGTTACACAGGGGGCATTGTAAATCAGTACTTTTAAAGGGTTTGCGTTTCAATAACTCACCTCTTTTTGATAAGAATATCATTTCGCTATTTAACACATAGACTATATGAGTTGTATCATTATTAGTGAATTTCCTTTCGAAAATGAGCTATTTGCTTTAATATTTGGGCCCAGACCTGGGAATTTGCAATGTGCGCCGAGTCTCTCTCTCTCTCTCTCTCTCTCTCTCTCTCTCTCTCTCTCTCTCTCTCTCTCTCTCTCTCTCTCTCTCTCTCTCTCTCTCTCTCTCTCTGTGTGTGTGTGTGTGTGTGTGTGTGTGTGTGTGTGTGTGTGTGTGTGTGTGTGTGTGTGTGTGTGTGTGTTAAATTACTTGATTCCTTGGCAATGGTAACTGTAAAACTGTCTTCTTCTTTAGGTCGACAGAAATCATACTATATAGGCTATTATTTCTCAAGTCAACATCCCTTTTTCTCAGCACATACTATTCGTACAGGCATAAATGAGGAATCTTCGGAAAGATTTTTTAACCGGCTTCTGACATTCCAAAACGTTTTTTAGCTACAACTTACTGTTTGTGGAAAATTTTAACATAAAAAACACTTTTAACTCTCAGGCAAAACTGCATCATGGATGCGCAGCTCGCAGACGCGTGCGTGGCATCACAAATCAGACAATATTTTGTGTATTTTACGAAACTAATTTATTAATCACGAATAGAAAGTCCCATTACAAACGCCACTTTTTTGCAAAGCGTGCTTAGAACAATTTCAATATTTACTTAAAAGTCACTAAATTTATAGGTTATGTGCCACTACTGACAGTATCCTATCCCTGCCTGTCGCACAAGCCGGGATAAGCATTTCGAATACCAAACCCATGTTTTGGACACTGTTTTTACACAAATATATTTGTGATTTTAAAGAGCATAATTGTATTTACCTAATGTCGTCTTTACTCACGGGAAATTTTTATGTAGCCTTTTCAAGGGTAATTAAATCAACTAACATACTTGTATCCATTAAAGAAAAGAAAATACAAAAAGTACAAGATTACATTCTTACATCAAATATCGTTTACAAAGAGTTATGATAATGCCCTGAAAAAAATGTAACCAGTTATTTATATTGAAATGTATAGGCCTATACTACAATGACTCATAAATTTGTGATTATTATTTCAAACCGATTGCTTCTCGATTTATTTTTAGACATATTTTCCCTTCCTTCCAACTACCGCCATCACTCCAACAACTACTCTTAATTCAAAAGGCTGTGTTTACTTAAAACTTTCATAGTGCGAAATTTCGCACGAGCCCCCTGCTATATATAATTAGGTCTTGTGATACTAATTTGCTAATTGTCATTAAACAAAGGTAATGTAAGAATAAATAAACCTAACCTTGGCCTGGCCCTACATTAGATTTGTAACAAGAAGTCGGCTTGGACTGAGGAAATAGGCAACTACTGTACGAGTACGTAGACCCGTCGAGGTACGATGAGATGAGCTTCATCAGCCGACACGTACCAGCGCCGCGTCTCGTGATTACATGCTACGTTTGTCCGTCCGTCGCGACCCAAACTTTTCCAACATGAAAATTATATGCTCTTTTTTTCAAGCCGGGGATGAGCCCGGCCAGCGTGCGTGTTGCTTGGCCTAGGAATGTGTAGGCCGTACTGTTCCGACCGTCCCACTCTGTCTCTGACAGCCGACGTCATTTAATATTGCGCTTTTGTCGTAAAATGTTCGCAATATGTTGTTATATAATTTTACAAAAATATGAGAAAGATATTTTTTAACTAATTTTACATTGGAAAATGATTTAATGGAGTATTTTTTAAAGTAAGACCTATAATCATTGAACCTGTACCTATTATAAACTATAGAACAAGTTCTATAAAGTAGTTGTGTGTGTGTGTGTGTGTGTGTGTGTATATATATATATATATATATATATATATATATATATATTAATATATAAAAGAAGAAGTCCTGACTGACTGATTCAAATCAACGCAGAGCCAAAACTATTTTAGCTAGCGACTTGAAATTTTCAGGATACATTTATGCTACAATATAGGCGTGTGCTAAGAAAGGATTTTGCAAAAATTTGATTTTAACGCCATTAAACTACTTACCCATTCCAAATTTAATAAACAACGTACAGCCGAGACTAATATAACTAGAGACTTGAAATTTTCAGGGTACCTTCTTACAACAATGTCGAAATGCAATGAGAAAGGATTTTGAAATGAAATGATTTTAACTCCATTAAACTACTTACCCAGTCCACATTTAATAATCAACATACAGCCAATACTATTATAGCTAGAGACATGAAATTTTCAGGGTACAACAATATTAAGGTGCACTAAGAAATAAATTTTCGAAAATTTTGTTTTAAGTCCATTAAACTACTTACCAAATCCAATTTTATTAATCAACGTGCAGCCGAGACTATTATAGCAAGACATTTGAAATTTTCAGGGTACCTCCTTATAACAATGTAGAGGTACGCTTAGAGAATTTTGCAAAAAATTGATTTTAACGCCATTAAACTACTTACCCAATCCAACTTTAATAATATATTTTAATAATAATAACTTACCCAGTCCAACTTATAACCGTAACTATAACAGCTAAAGATTTGAAATTTTCAGGTTACCACCACATTTAGGGGTGCACTGGAAAATTATTTTCCAGTATTCAACCCCTAAAGAGTTAAAAATGAGATACAACAATGTTTATTGGAAAGAATATGTTTTTCGTCTGACCTTCTTAAAACATAACATAGTCACTCTTAGATAAAAGTAATTAAATATATTTTTCACCATTTCCCAAAACTCATCCCCTAAAGAGATTGAAAGGGGGTAAAAAAATGTAAAAAAGAGGTATACAATTTTGCATTGAAAAAATATTTGTTTTGTGTCGTAGGCTATATTCTAGAAATATTTTCTCGAATTCATTCCCTAAATGAATAAATATGTAAAAAAGATGTATAACTGGAGAAAAAGTGTTTTCATTGGAGAAAAATATTTTAATCGGATTTTCTTAAAAGTAAACAAAATATTCTAAAACATAAATTATGATACACTTAATTTAGCGTTTCCCTCCAGAATTCATCCTCTAAAAGGACAAAAATATAAAATATTTGTATTGGAGAAAAATTTTTGTTATCAGATTTTCTTAAATTCGAATGGACACGTTTGAAGACAATAAAACAACATATTCAGGTTATATTATTTTTTCATATTCACTGTAAAATAATCATGAGTTTAGTTGATCACGCTTTTATTAATATTTTTTAAAATGTTTTTAACTTATGTCATTAATGAAACAGTTTAATTATCGTTGGCGAAGCCGCGTCGGGTAATGCTAGAAATATGAATATATATATATATATATATATATATATATATATATATATATATAACAGTTTAGTACAATGATTGTATAGTTTAGTATACGACAGTGTATTATAGTACACGACTGTGTAGTTTCGTACATGACTGAGTTTTAGTACAGTATAGTACACGACTGGATAGTTTAGTACATCACTGTATAGTTTAGTACACGACTATATAGTTTAGTATACGACTTTACAGGGCTGTATACTTTGGTACACGACTGGATAGTTAAGTACACTACTGTATAGTTTAGTACACTACTATATAATTTATTATACTACTTTACAGGCCTGTATAGTTTGGTACACGACCATATTGTTTAGTACCAAAACATTGTTTAAAAAAATATTGTTTAAAATGTCTGTCTGTCTGTGTGAATTGATTAATTAATTGCAATGGGAAATTTCTTATTTAAATATGTTTATATATTTTAAAAATATCTTTAAAAAATTTGTTGTGATTTTTCAAAATTACCAAAATAAAATTAATGGGTTATCATGTGCCAAACATTGAAATATATTACTCAAATTTTTATAATAGGCCTATATATAGATTTATATAACGCAAGTCAGTGTATAGAGTTCTAGTAAAAAGGATTAGGCCTATGGTTAAGGAGTTCTTTTCGATTTTCTTCTGCGGTTACTCTGGAACTATACATTTATTTTTCATTGTGTATTCTGACTTGGGGTATAATCCTTTAGTACTTGTGATTAAATATGTTAAACCGATTTTGATAAATTAAACCAGTTGTTTTAGTTGGTAGATTCCGAATCGAATTTTCGGAGAAATAATTAAATTAAAGAACTTCAGTTTAATATTTTTTCGGCACTGTTTATTTTAAATATTTCCAGATAAAGAGTTATTAAACGTGTATGTTTGCTAAACAACATTACACACTCAGTTAATGAATTATTGATTCGGTAGGTTGTGATACGTTGGTTACAGTCAATAAAAGCAATTATTTCGATGTTTAGTCATGTAAAATGTGTGTATAAGATAAAAGTCCGCGTCACACGCCAGCCGCTAAACAAATGTCACCTGATATCAGATCAACAACGAGCGGTGCGCTGCACGCTAACCCAAAGAGCTATCAGCAGTTCTGGGTGGATTTTGTTAAAACTCCTGTTATATAGATTTATGCTTCAAGCAAGTGAACTAAATTGGGTAAAAAGAAATTAACAATTTAAGACTAAATCAAGTAAGTCCCGACGGCACTGTTTAATTGCGGAGAAATTCATTAGCGAATTTCCGTTGGAAAATGAGCCATTGGAGCGACCATCAAGGCAAGATTTTTAACCTTAAAATGAGCTATGAGAGCGGCCATCAAGGTAAGAATCTCAACCTTAAAATGAGCTATGGGAGCAGCCATTAAGGCGAGATTTTTAACCTTAAAGTGAGCGCTGATCCTGACATCTACATCACTATTTGAGAAGCCGTTAAAATTTACTTTTAAAAATTCGCTTCCATCACGTTAGCCGAGGCAACTGCGTACTACGTTAATTTTTAGTTAACTTACAGTAAAATCTCTTATATTGAATGCGGTACAGTCTATCTATAACAGCTTTAATTTAACAAAATCGATCGAAACAATTTCTGGAAATTATGCCATTAGATTTCTATGGCTCTTACCGATTACTTATTTTTTGTGATTTTTACTCATATGACTCTTCGGATATAGACTAAAAACCAGTACATTTTTTTCGAATAATTTTGAGATAAATTTGATCAAAATGTTTATAATCATATTTATTGAAATGCCATTCAACTACAAAAATTAATTTGACTGCGGATTTTATCTTTTTTTCAATGCAAGCAAAAAATGTTTAATACTAATATATGGAAATTTCAAAAAAATGTTTAAGAAAAACGTATTGCTGAAAATGCGCTTCCATCACGCCAGCGGAACAGCTGCTTGTCGCTGTTATTTATCCTGTTTCTTAAAATCGGCGTTTTGTAGGCTACCATAGTGTGACCGGTGTTCCAGCGTGTGAACGTGTCTGTGTTTGTCGGTGTTTGGGGTGTTGATTTAGTTATTGTGAGTGTAAAATGCTCAGCAGGGGTGTAAAGCACTCCAGAGCCCACCCCTGCCCTGGTCAGGTGCAGCTTACATAACAGGTACAGTCCTGCAATAGCAACTGCAACACGTTCCTATATGACAGCTCACGTATCTAAACCCAACTAAATAAATATTGCAAAAACATTAGCCTACACAAACTTTCTCAAATTCAAAAATTAATTTAAAAAATATAAACAACATCCTCGGAAACTAACGAAAACTCAGTCTATTTATCAAAATCGGTCATCAGAATTTGCTCAAAATTTAGGCTAGTCGAATATATATGAAGAGTCGTAACTCAAATCAAAAATACAAAATAAATCGTTTCGACAGGAGGATAAATAGCAATTGGATATTATTATTGATTTAATCCCAAATTTATAACACTGATATTTCAAAGTTTAAGTACAATCTAATGAAACGATTTTGAGAAATTTAGAAGAATTTTAGTTTCTTTCCATGCCTCTCGAACCCATTTTTTCGTGGGATAGCGCCTCATACAGTTTTTTAGATAGTGTGGCTATAAATGAATAAAATTTTATAAAAATCATTACAGCCGTTTTTCGAAAAAAATCAGTTTGAACAGTCTTTAGATCAGAAAAGTGTTTTTTAAAACCAGTTTTTCGTGAAAAATTATAAAATAGTTTCTATACTTGGGTAAATATATTTTGTATGTAGTTTTATTGAAAAAGAATTAGTACTGGTAAAAACACATTAGTATTGGGAGTACTACGAAATTAAATAACCTATAGTATTATTGGTTACTAAGCTACAGTATTGGTATATATGGTACTAAGCTACGTTTGGTATTGTAAACACTAATAGCCTACTTTATTTATGAAATAATAAAATTACTTTAAGCTAACATTAAATAAAATTAATGTATCTAGATCCTTTTTGGACAAATTATGGCGTTGTTTATTTTACTTTTGAGAGGAAATTTGTATTTATTTTCTAAAGAAGTTGATATAATATTCATTTAAAGTATTGGAAAATTCGAGTTGGAGAACAACCGATAAAAAACCCCATCAATAAGGGCAGAACATTTTAATTTTTTTTTATTTACTCCCTACTTTGTTACACTTATTTTGAGTTAAACATTTTTATATTATACAGTATAACCTAAATTTAAACAACTTTTCGTTAATTTGGGTTTTTTTGTCAACAGCACTCGAACCAGAGTTTCAGTGAAATGCATGTCTGCTAAATTTTACTTAAACCTCTAAAAAGTAAAACTATATTCGAAAATATTGTCTTTAAAGAAAATTACTCTAAGCAAATTTTCAATAATCAATACGAGAGGAAAGAAAATATTTGCCCAAAGATTTACATTACTAGTTTATTATTAAATTTTAACCACTAGATAAATATTTGCATTATCATTATTACAAATGTAGCCGACCCTCGCAGATTG
Source organism: Callitettix versicolor (assembly GCA_022606455.1). Taxonomy (NCBI): domain Eukaryota; kingdom Metazoa; phylum Arthropoda; class Insecta; order Hemiptera; family Cercopidae; genus Callitettix; species Callitettix versicolor. The sequence goes on along the minus strand of CM040191.1, from coordinate 34,275,610 downwards.
TTAACGAAAGAATTATGTCAAAACACAAATACAGATTATAAACATACTTTAGCCACAACAATTGATACATTTATTCTGACGCCTGCGCAGTAACATAACAATCCATCACTGTCGCACAACGATAACGTAATCTGAAACTTGTACCGAGTTCTGCGCGGTGCTGTACAGCGGGGGGCAGCGGGGGCGCAAGGTATAAACACACAACACCCCTGTAAATACCACCTAAATCCTTATTTATCTTCTAGTGTCAGGTAGGTTTCGCCGACCCTCGCTACTTTGGCGGCGTCGGCTTTTACCTTTGCTCTTTTGTTAACAATAATCGAACAAATTCAACCGGACAAAGTCAAAACCACGCCCGTACCTGAGGTGTGAGGGCTCTGATTTATAGGCCAGGCCCTAAGTTTGTTCTTTTGCATTTTCTCATGAAGACAAACAAACTTTGGTAAACAGCAAAGTCGGCGAAATGCAAAGAAAATAGTTCCATTGAGTGAATAGCCTGCTGAGTGTGGTTTTATGTTGGCGATTTTCTTTTAAGTCCAGTGAAATTGTTACAAAAAAACCCCCCGAATGGTTACATTACATAGGCCGGGGGGTCACTGCACTGAGCTGAGCCGTGAGAAGAGAAGCTGAGCGGAATGAATATGAACTACAACAAGAAGCAGAGTTCAGTCAGTTTAAAGAATGCTTTTGTATTCTCTCAAATCTAAATATTTAGGGCTAGGCCTGCTGTAATGGATTCTAGGAAAAAACCGTAACATAGGAAACGGTAACCTAGGTAACGAGAAATAACAAATTTGGAAGCGTGGTGGGGGAGAGGCGGAGTCAGCTTCAAAACCGACGTAGACAGAGTGGAAGCTACGCCGCTTGTTCCGCTCAGTTCCGTTGCACAATGGTCGCACATTCATTAAAACCAACAGGTTAGGTTTTGAACGCGTAGTCCGCTCCGTTCCGCATTTGGTGGCCACTCGGCCTTAGGATAGTTCCAATTTTTCGATAAGTTGTATGGTGTTGGTACACAGTTGAAAAATCCAAGTTTTCGAATGTCAATCACCACCACCGCTGGCACCGCCATCTTGAAAAAAGCGTTAAATTTTCGGACTTGGTCGTATTTTTCAAAAAAAAACTCTTACAATTTTTGGATAAGACCTGAAAAAATATTAACAGTCTTTCAATTATACTTTAAAACACGAGAATATTATAAGGTTACAGGAATATTAAAAGATAATTTTTAAATAAAGTAAATTATCTACAATATGAAATAAAAAAGTGACTGAAAAATATTTACAAATGAAGCTATAACCGGATTTTCCATTACATACCTAAATTAGGCTACAGTATTTATTGTTTACTAAAAGCCGAGTCTTTTATTTAACAACATTTACATATTAGAACTGGCCTAGATTGTCTTACCGGTTCTACTTTCAAAACTGATTCGATCAATAATGATTTAATTCTCGGATACAGTAATAATTAAAATATTACTTCAACAATGTTTTTTTTTTAGCAATCAGCTATTTTGGTACACAAACACAATCATAATTAATTATTTGTCACATGTGCTGCACTCTCACGGGGACACTTTATACTGCTCCTACAATTTTATCTTTTGAGGTTTTAAGTCGGTTTAATTTTACCGTTAAAGCCTTAAAATGGAAAAGTATGAAACGTGGGATTTCCTTCATTTTCTGACGAACCTGTAGGTTTCCCACATATGTAGTTTCAATAATGCTGGTACAAAACCGATAGTAATGGTAAGTATAATAATATATGAAGGATATAATGAAAAGTTTAGAGAAATTAGGCCGATATTTTTATTGTTTTGGATAGTTTCCGAATTAGATTATTTTATAATTCAATTAAATGCAAGAAAGTGTGTGTAATGTGTTTGCAACATTTACTTTTTAATGTTTGCACTGAGGCTATTTTTAATGTTGTGATTAACAACGCCTGGATAAACACACGGTCTCAAAGTCTGAACCAAATGGAAGCAGTAGTTTTTTGAAGATAAAATAAAACTGTAACAGAAGATCACGCCGCAGTCCGTGCTGTAAGTTTGATTATTTAATTTTCGCTGCTCTAGCATTAAGCGCGGCTTTCGACACGACGGAACGCTGAAATAACAGAGCAGGATATCGGTGCGGCTACTTACGGGTCATTTTCAGCCCGGTAGATCCAATATTAGCCGATAATTGGTGCGCCACATTATGCAAAGCAGTGCGGCCAACTTTACACTATTAGTTTTACCACTTGTGCCCTGCGGCCAACCTTGCGCTATTAGTTTTACCTTTTCTGTCTGTCATAATTTAGCTCCGTCAGTTGCCATAGGTGTTCATGTAAATTTTCTAAACTCGGGATGATTCTTCAAAGATAAGGACCTAATTTCTGCAGTTTATAATAATAGCGTATTGTAAAAGTGTTTATGGATTTTTTCAAAGTAATTTTTAAGTCCGCAGGCATAAACAAGATCTCATTGTTTTAGCTTGAGTGTCTGTTTATCTGTCGACACCGCTCTCTACTGTCTAAACTGTAAGTTGAAATTATTTAGGCACTACAGTTACTCAATTTTTGATAAATTATTATTTATATGTAATCATTTTTAAAACGTATGCACTGTAAGTTATTACGTATTACAAAAATTGTAGGCCTACATTAGCGACACATTTTGCTCTTTTACTGACGTGATAGAAACAGATTCGTGAAGCTAGCAAAAAATTTTAACACCTCAACATTTAGAATGAACATTATCGTATTTTACAATAAAAATTCTAATAAACTTCGACTGCTGTTGAAACGGCGACCAATCATGATCTTTAAAATAACTCAATCCCTGTATTTTCGAAAAAACCGTGGAAACAGGTTCATTTTTTTCAAAATGTGTTCATTAGGTTTTGGGTAGGCCTACTTATATTCGATTATAATAGCCCAATACTGTGAGTACTGTATTTTATTAGGAATGTAAAGAACTTCAAAAAATATTTTATTAGCCTAAACTTTTCATTTAGTCAAAGATCACTTTCACAAATCAGCTGTTCAGTACAAAATTCGGAAATCGGTTTCGGTAGTTTTTAGCAATGTTGTAACTGTGAATTTACTTTATAATTTTTAATGCAAAAGGAAAATACTGCAACCATGGCGAATATAATGAGTAGGCCCTAATAAATGATGATAATTGATTCAATAGTTTAAGTTCTAGACGCATGAATTTTGAAAATATACTAAATATTTGTTAGGAAATTTTACAAGCGTAGAACTACCTATTTTAAATTTTTGTACAGAAAAGGCACTGTCTACAAACAGAAAGAGTCATAGTTGACCAAAATCGGCTCAGTAGTTTAGGAACGTCAATATTCAAGGAAAAGAAAATTGTTAAAAGTACCATTATCATATTGTTTTCCTACACTTTGACGATTTTGAAAATTTTGTTTTGATTCTTATTAATTCTTCATGCCTCTCAAGGTAATTTTAACAGTACTGCCAACTCTACAGGAGTTTACGTTTTTAAATTATGTGTATCTGAAAACTGGTATTGTCAGGCCTACATACACAGTGGTAGCTTGGATGACTTAGCGAGGCGGAACGCTGCCATATTCTTTGAAACACAACTGAAATTAAAGGAAATAGTTATTTATCTACGTCGTAATCGTACATGTATAAAACATCTAACTTTTAATGCTCTGTTAATTGTGATGGCTGCACTGGTCATGTCGTTCAACAATAATTTAAATATTTATTACAATAATCTTATATTTATATACATTGTCCAAGATATATTTAACTGTAAACGTTCTAAACAAAAGTGCTAAATTGATAGTGTATGAAGTGCAATGGAGTTAATTAGAATTTAAATATTTTTTGTAAATACTGTATTTAATGAGTTTATATAGGCCTACATAATTTTGAAGAAATAAATATTAAATTTACGGTCAGTAGCAGATTCTGAACTCGCGTCCAGTTCTGCTAGTTTCCAGAACTGACCTACGAATGCACTAAAATTCGAAACTATAGCCTCTAACATTTACTTCAGTATCTGATACTCCGTCTTTTCCTCTTAGCCTATGTATTATTCACCGGGGACTCGGTGATCGATGTATCTAAAGCACCGGTTAGTCTGCTGCGTCTCTTAAGTGCGCACCTTAAAGTACTTAGTTCTAGCGGCAGTTACTCCCTTACTGTTAAAACTGATCCCTCGTCATCATTAGTCTAACTGACACAAACTATATAAGTTGAGGGAAAAAATCGATCCACCTACAAAAATAAGTTAAATGCTCATATTATCTGTCAGAAACAGTCCAGTCTGTTTTGCAATTAAAGTAAGTATATTGTGTAGTCTCTACAAATATGCCAACGTGTAGTAGAGTATGTGGTTTGAACACATTTTCACATAGACCAGGCTATCTTCGAACTTTCGGCATCACTCGCCGCAGCCAATAACACAGGCGCAAACAAGAATACTAGGCTACGTGTTTTGAATCTACCGTACTGACAAATTGAATATTTGCAATATGAAATTGGCAGTTGGCAACAGCAACAGCAACAAGCTTCCTAATAAAGCTGCGTGTACTTGTAATTAGCCGCAGAAAGTGTCTGATTACAGGCTCTGCGCTTTGCACCGTAGACGTGTTTCGTAGACTACGTGGAAAGTAATGCGATTCTTGTTTGCTTAATCACAGCTGATCTCCTAGCTCCTAGTTATAGAACAACAAAACCGGCAACAACGGTAACTAGATTTTGTTTAAAAACGTAGAATATTATTCACCAAATATATAATAAAAAACTACACGTGGGGAACTCGGTTAGTTACCGACAGAAGAGAAGCTTTTGTTAATGATATCTTTGATGAATATATAATTAGTCTGAAGATAAATTTACAGATGTTTTGTTTTGTTGAAGTAAACAAATACGTGAACCTAGCTTAGATATTATTTACTGTATTTATAGCAAAAGATCAGTTGTTTTATATTAATCCGTAACGATCAGCTGATTTCATTGAACAGCTGATAGGCTGTTTCGTTATCAGCTGATAGCTGTTAAGTTTCAGGTTAGGTTGTTAAAAACCAGCAATATAAACAACAATTATTATAAACGTTTATATTAATTTCGAATGTATTATAAATGGTTACAACGTGCACGTGTTCTTCAACTAAGGTAAAATAACGAAACCAAAGCAACACAACGTTTTGATATAATACGCGTAAATGTTATCGAGAAGGAGAAAGAAAAAGAAAGAGACA